>WEZZ01004115.1:23690-50669 GCA_013400585.1 Chloropsis cyanopogon
CATTAATTGTATTCGTTTAATAGCTGGTCACAATAATAACCTCTTTTGCTCTCAGCATTGTTGCATTTGTTCCCAGGGTTGTTTCATGTGACAGCTTACTTGCAGTAAGTGTTCCCTGTCATACTGTTGATAACCTCCAAGGGCTGGGCTAAAGTTAGCATGTTGTTGTACTCTCTAATACTGGCTTATGATATTACAGAATCAGTGGTGTTGAAATCAACCTGGTATGGTACTCAGTGTTGCTGCCATGCCTGTACTGCAGGAGCCATCTTTTGGAGACTTAATGATTGCACATCTTACCTTTTCTACAAGAACCAACCTATGGAGAAAGCATCTTTGCACATCTTCTCCTTCTTCTCCAAGTCAAATGCTATAGCTTTTGAGAATTTTGAAATTTTTGAATAGCCTTGGAGTGTTCAAACTGGCATGGTGCTATTTCTAGGAGACATGAATGTGGCTCAAATCTTGTGCAGGGAAAGCAACTGTTTGTGTCTACTCCAAACCATTGGACAAGCAATGCTGTTACTCAAATTCTAGCAACAGGCACTACTGCTATTCAAACCCCTGTGACAAGCACTATCTCCTCAAACCCCAGCAAAAGGTACTACAGCTACTGATACCCCAGTGACGGGTGATGCAGCTGAACCAGAGAACCAACCCATGCCTGTATCAGTTGCCCCTATACCTACAAAGAAATGGACATGAAAGGCAGGTTGTTTACTACAGGAGCACAAAGCAGGGACACCATGAGGGCAGAAACAAGAGGCAGAACAAGAGGTAACCACTCGATCCAGTCCCCAAGTGAACTGTGTGGTGTGTGAAAAGGTTTCTGCTATTGTCCAGTATGAGCACATTGTTACCTGGCTGCTTGGATACTGGCATTGTGGGGCCAGTAGCCTGGAATAAAAGGTTAGGGAGGTCAAGCAGCTGGATCACCTTCTAGGGAAAGGGGCATTGACAAAGTGATTGGAAAAGGGACATAAGTCCTCAGACTCTCTGAATGTGACTGCTGTCAAATGTGTAGTAAAGGTATCCATACAAGGAAGATATTATATGACACCCTGGCAAGTGGACCACAATTGAAAGACATATCCCATACCTCAGGGAATTAGCTGTGCTAGAGATTACACATTTGCACACAAAAAACCTGTAATTACCCACAGATCCAGACCAAGTCCAATGCACATGAACCATGTGTGGACCACTATCTCAGCTATTAATAGGAAGCCTTCTTTTGATCAAGAGAGAGGTTATAGAAAATACACACCATGGGGTACTCTGTGTGTGTGGAGAAGACATGATTAAGTGGGATGGAAAACCTACCACAACCCTAGAGGCATGGGTACCTGGACTTCAAGGGAAAACAATCACAAATGAGGGCTCTTCCAGAAAACTTGCTGTCCAGTCTCCAGTTACTAGTTCCCCTGACAAAGTGCAAGGGTTGATCTTCTTCAATATCACATGGAAAGAAATTCTAATATATTTTTACAAGAAGTAAGTGAGGAATCCTATGACCAGGACTAGAGGGGTCTGACCCCTGGCAGGTGGATGAGTGGGACACAGTTTACTGGACTCTGGATCTGATGGCCTGGCCAATCAACCCCACAGGGGTCTCTAGTAGACACCACTGCACAGTGTACCCTTAGTGCCATCAAACTATGCAGGGACAGAATTCATTTGCGTTTCTGGAATGACAGGGGAGTCCCAGCCTACTGTATTGGAGGCTGATGTCAGCATGACTGGGACTGAGTGGAAAAAGCACCTTATTATGATTGCCTGAGAGGCATCTTTTGCGTAAACTATCTCAAGAGAAGGTATTTCAAAGACCCAAAAGTGTAACAATTGGTCTTTGGTAGAGCTGCCTTGGAGATGAAGGAAGTTAGGTCACAATCAGTGGCACAGGCTCCAGTTGGAGGCCTGTCCCTAGTGGTGTCTCCCAAGGTTCCATAGTGGGCCCAGTCTTGTTTAACTTATCCATCAGTGACTTGGATGAAGGGGCAGAGGCCTCCTCAGCAATTTCACTGACAACACAAAGCTGGGAGGAGTGACTGATACCCCAGAGGGCCGTGCAGCCCTTCAGAAGGAGCTCAACAGCCTGGAGGGGCACAGAGGAACCTTCTGAAATTCAGCAAGTGCAAATGCAGGGTCCTGCAGTCAGGGAGGAACAACCCCAGGCACCAGCACAGGCTGGGGGGACCTGCTGGGAGGCAGCTCTATGGAGAAGGAGCTGGGGGTCCTGCTGGACACCAATCTGTCCATGAGCCAGGAGTGTGCCCTTGTGACCAAGGCCAGTGATAACCTGGAGTGCATTAGGAAGAGCAGTGCCAGCAGGTCAAGGAAGGTGATCTTGCCCCTCATCTTGGCCTTAGTGGGGCCACATCTGGAGTGCTCTGTCCAGTTCTGAGCCCTTTAGTACAAGAGAGACATGGAGTTCCTGGATTGTGTCCAGCAGAGAACTCTGAAGATGATTAAGGGACTGGAGCATTCTTCTTATGAGGAAAGGCTGAGGAAGCTGGGCCTGTTCAGTGTTGAAAAGAGATGACTGAGAGGGGACCACATTAATGTCTGTTAGTATCTGAAGGAAGGGTGTCAAGAAGAGGCCCCTAGCCTCTTGTTGTTGCCAAGCAATAGGACGAGAGGCAATAGGCAGAAACTGATGTACGCGAAGTTCTACCTGAATATGAGGAAGAACTTCTTTACAGTGTGGGTGGCCCATAATTGAACTGGTTGCCCAAAGATGTGGAGTCTCGCTCACTGGAAATATTTGAGAACCATCTGGACACAATTCTGTGCCATGTGCTCTAGAAATGTCCTGCCTGAGCACGGCTGTTGGACCAGGTGACCCACTGGGGTCCCTTCCATCACTACCCATTCTGTGATTCTGTGATTCATGCCATCACTGACTACTGCCATACCAGACATGCTGGAACTGGAACAAAAGACCTGGAGTTAAAGGTAACCCAGTGGTGCCACAATTTTTGTCGATGATGCATATTTCTCAATCCCTTTGGCAGCCGAGTAAAGACCACAGTTTGCCTTCACTTAGGGGGGTGTCTAGTACAGCTGAAATCACCTGCCCCAGGGTGGAAATACAGCCCTAACATCTTCTGTATACTGATCCAGACAGCTTTGGACAGATTGAATCCAAGGTTGTGGTCTAAATTAATTAATTGGACTTTTACAGGGATGATCCATAGAGTAAGGAAATTATATCTGCATGTATAATTACCAAGAGACAGGAAAAGTGATGTGTTATTAGGAAGTATTGGACCTGATATGAAGTAAATTGTATGGAATCCTGGTTTTGGCTGTGATGAACTTCATTTTCATCTTAGTAACTGTTCTGTGCTGTGTTTTGGATTCAGTATGAGAACAATGGTGATAACACAACGATGCTTTTGGCTGTGGCTGAACAGTGTTTACTCTGAGTCAAGGACTTTTCAGAGTCTTATTCTCTGCCAGTGAGCAGCACCCAAGATGCTGGCAGGGACCATGGACAGGACAGCTGACCTGAACTGGCCAAAAGGATATTCCATACCATAGAACCAGTATATAAATGAGGAAAAGTTATGTGGAAGGGGGCCAACTACTTTCTGGGCTAGGCATCAGTCTGTGGGTAGTGAACAATTGTATTGTGCATCACTTCTTTCTCTTGAGTTTTACTCTTTCCTTTTCATTTAAATTATTATTGTTATTATCATTACTATTATTGTAATTATTGCTATTTTTGTCAGCATTATTAGGAGTATTATTAAATTTTATTTTGTTTCAATAATTAAATGGTTCTTATATCGACCCATGAAGTTTACTTTTTTCCCTTTGGCTGCCCTTCCCACTGGGGCAGAGGGGAGAGATCAAATGGCTGTGTGATTCTTAGTTGCTGCCTGGAGTTAAGCTATGATACCTGGCCAGGCAGAAAAGAGGCCAGCTTTCTACCACTAATTTCTCTGCTCACTGCGTGAGAGTTATAGACTGGAAGCTACTTAGCAATTATGTCTTAACCAGATGTTCCTCACTTCCCTGTTGCTGTTGTCTGCTTCTCTTTGTACATGTACTGCTTTTGGAACCCCAGCATCCTGCAGCTTGCAGGGAAAGGCTGTACATGTTTTGAGAATGAGCAATGTGTTTTGCTAGTTTAAAATACAACTGGCAAGCTGAAGCACATTTGTCTTACTAACATAATTAGAATGATGAACTGCCACATTTGATATGTGTGTTCTAAATCAAGGCCTTCCCTTCCTCCTCTCTTCTCCTCTTTGAGTTCACTTGTCTTCAGAAATCGCTGAGTCCCTTGACACTTCTTTTCAAACTATGACATCTGTCTGTAGACACTTGTTCTTCAAAGTAGTAACACTGCCAACATTAAAGGATTACTAACTAATAAGCGGAAATATGTAGTTGAAAGGGAATTCCTCTCTTTTCAATGTTCACACACATCAATGCATTCTCCTATGGAAATTATGAAACGGTTTTTCTGCAAGGCAGATAAATTAATAATGTTATAAAGTAAAACTTTTATCCAGAGGACTTCCCTCCTCTAAATTCTATGTCACTCTTCCATTGCATCTTACATTCAAGAATCTTAGAGTAGTTTGCAGATAGCAATAATTTCCTAGCACTGCTGAGAGCTGTAGCAGATTGAACCTTACACTACAGCTGATGAATGTAAGGCGCAGGAGAAATTATTTACTAGGTATTTATCAAGAAACAGCCATTATATGGCAGAACTTAGTATTAACTAGGAAGCTCAAGAATCTCTCACTGGTTTCTATCTATCCAAATGGCCAGGACACACTTTCTATGTCTGCACAATCAATTTGACAACACAAGAAAAAAACTGAAACCCCTTGACTGTGCTGTGTATTTTTCAGATTCTGCAGGATGAAGAACCATCACAGATGCATTATAACTCAGAGACTTGAAACATGTAGTGCTGCTAAGCTTCAAGTAACGTAAAAGGCTGGACTCTACAGCAGAAGAAATGTTTAGGTGTGAAAGTCTGAGGGCCTGGGGGCTGCCAGATGACCCCAGGAGTCCGTTTCTTCCCAGCCTGATGCCAAAGAAGAAAGCTGAAGTCCGTCTGCTTGTGTTCAAGGTTGTTTATTGTTTCTTATCAAAAACATTTTCTCCCTGAGCTACAGAGTTCTGTTCAGCAGCTCAGTTTCAGGCTGACTCCTGCCCCACAGGCAGCGTTTGTATTCTTATAGTGAAAACTACGTATACTGTGTTTACAATAATGTTCCAGCAGCTATTATCTACAGTCAACAACCTGTGACTACTTTATACCTATCAGAATGTGTTCCTGTCACAGCAGAAGATGGAGGGGCAGAAGAAGAAGAGGGACAGGGCACGTCCAAATTTCTCCCTCTTGCCTCCTGAATCCCCATTCTAAAACCCCAAAAATCTACTTTTTCACCCTGTGATAAGTTAACTATCCTTCTACTCAAACTCTTGTGGCCTGGAAATCTTCACACATTGGTGGTAATTTTTCCCATGGGCTGAAGTCAAAGGCAAAGGTGTTTTTCACTCCATGCAAGGGTCTCTGAGCCCCCTACCAGGGTCTCTGGTCACCCAGGGCAGTCAGAGGGACATCCTGGGTTCCCACATGAAAGGACATCAGCAATACACAGTCTAAATAAAATGATTGGCTACTGCTAAGCAGCAGCATAAAAACACCTGTGGTCACCTTCTCAGTGGGCAGATCACAGGCTCATGTATCAAAGAGTTACATCTGACCATTTCATTAAAACCGACAAGCTTGGAGCCTTGACAATTTCCAGTGCTTGCCACCTTCTTTGTGAAGAAGATACTCATCTACATGCAATCTGAACTTTTCCTGATGCCTAAAGCCATTCCCTCAAGGCCTTTTAGCACTCATAAGGCTGAAGGATTCAGCATCTCAGTATCTGCTTTCTTTCATGACAAAGGTGTAGACAACAATGAGATAATGCCTCAGTCTACACTTCAATAAGCTGGACAAACTCAGCTGCTCTCTAGTCTTTTCAACATGTTTATTGCCCTCCTTAGGACATATTCTATTTTTTTTTTTAATTTTGGGGAGCCCAAAACTGCATTCACTACTCAAGGTGAGGCTGCACCAGTGCTGAGTATATTGGGACAATCAATTCTTTTGGCCATTTAGCTATTCTTCATTGATGCAGAATCAATGCTATTGATATTGATAGCTATTGATGTACCCCAGGATATTGTTGGCCCTTTTGGCTGCTAGAGCACATTGTTGACTCCCACTGGAATAACCACAGGTCAAAACTCCTCTATCTTTTCTATAGGGCTGCACTCCAGAATCTGGTGCCCCAGTCTATACATGCATTATGGATTACATTCTCCCAGGTACAAAGTGAGACAAGCTCTTGTTAAATTTTATACAGCTGGTGATCTTACACCTTTTAAATATCTCTCTTTGTAATGCATCTCTACCCTTAAGGCAACCAGTTTCTCCTCCTAGTTTGTATTGCCTGCAAACTTAGAGTGCATTCCACTTCTGTGTCCAGGTATCTGACATAAAAAGCATAAAAGCACTGTGCTGAGAGCCTTGAAAACTCCACTAGTGACTGGCCACGGCAAAATGGTGCCACTTTACTACAACTCTTTGAACACAAGCCTTCATCCAATTTTTCACCCATTGTATTGTGTATGTGTCCACCTGTATGCTGGACATTTTGTCCAGAAGGATAATGTCAGAGACTGTATCAGAAGCTCTGCTTAAAATAAAAAAACACCACATCCACTGCCTTCCCTTTGCCCACTAGTCAGTAAGCTTAGGAAGGCATGCCGTTCAGGAACACGTCTTGGCTTTGATTGATGGCTGCACTGTCTTTCAAGTGTTTTACAAGCACTTCCAGATAGCCTACATAGTATTATCATGAACTAAAGTGAGAAAGATTGAAATTAAGTTTTGGCCACAATAATTTTCTCCCTACTGTGTCAAACAACACTTCTGTAATCATCCTATGTAGCCTGTTTTGCTTCCAAAGTCCATACACTTTCCTTTTCTACCTGAAATCCATAGGAATTCCTGACCCATAGTAAATATCAGTTTGGATTACGTGATCTGTTTTATTCAGTTCCTATTCAAGATTCATAGTTTGACTGGAAATTGCACTTTTAATCTGATAACATAGTTTCTAGTCTTGTCAAAAGCTGAGAATTTCCTAGAGGTTGTCTACACCTCAGGTGTAGAAAGAACATTTTAGTTCTAGTAGCATAATACAGCATAAATTTCTTTATTGCTTACACTTTACAGGCCTTTAAATAAAAAAATCCTATTTCTAAACTCCCACCCTCCTCTTATAAGCAGGTTGTTGACTTTTGAGAACAAAACTTAGGAGAATAAGGATTTCAATTCTGTATTAAATTACCATCATACAATTTAAATCTAACTCTGTAAAATTATGCTTTTGTATATGAGTCTGGTTCAGAACCATTAATGCTTTAAAAGCACTTGTTATTGGTAATTTTAAAAGCTCTGAAGCCATGTAAGTATTCAAGAGATATAATAAAACAGCGAAATGGAAAACTGGCAAATATTGGAATCCTATAAAAATAAAAATACGTCGTGAAAATCTTTCTGGCTTCTCTCCATCTTGGCAGACTTTTTAAAAATAGGTTAATGAGTTATTTATTCAAATAGTTCTCTGTGCCTGGGAAGAAGGGTGTCAAATACGTTCATTTGGTATAAAACTGTGCAATTGAAAATTCTGATAAAAGGAGATTGCATTTTCTGGATCAATGAGTACTTGAAACTTCAGTATGTTTCTATGTTTAAAAGGTGTGAAGACGCTCCAAATTATCTTCCCTGACACAGAAGATGCCTAAAATATGTTTTTGAAGTGAAAACTTCTCTGTCTAGCCTGAATACACTTCTCTTGATAAAGTGAGCTAATGATTTCAAAGCAGTCGAGAGTCTTAATTAGAGTGGAAAGATTAATTAGTAAAGCAGGAGATACAGAATAGATGGTAATGTCCTGGTAATTAGTAATATTCAGGCCGGGTCTGCCAACATGATACCTGGACACCTTGGCACAACTGACCTGGAGAACCCAATTTTCACCTGTCAGAGGAGAAGTAGGAATTATATTTCATATGACTAAGAAATAACATCCAGAAGGAATAGTTCATATTTATATCTATTTACAAAGTGGTCTACTCTGTAGGCAGTGTCTTGTTCCAGAAATTTGGTTTGATAATCATAAAACCCAGCTGGACCTGAAGAAGTTTTGTTTCCCTTTCAGAATGCCAGCAAAGCCTGTAAGTGTCCTTCTGCTGCTTCAGTGGGGCTCAAGTCTACTAGGGAGTAAGACCGGTGCTATGTTGTTGTTTTTAGTTAGGACATGAAACGCTCTATAATAATTTTTTTTTTTTTAATCTTCAGACCCCGTACAGTGATTCTGCAAAACATTGGCATGCATTTTTCCTGGGTACAGGCTACCCTGCTTTAAAAAACAAGGTCAAAGCCAGGACATCTGCTTTTGTCAAGGGAAGACAGTAAAGGTATCAGTACAAAGTCTTTGTTAGTTGTCAAGTCAGTTGTAGTGCTCTTCCCATTGCCACAGCAGTCATAAGAAGCAGCTTTCCTTTGTTATTAAAAGTAGTTATTGTGCAATAATTTCCCTAATTTTTTCTTTTTCTTGACTGTAATAGACAATGGAGGTTTGTTCATTAAAATAGGAACTAAGCTAACTGAATGAACAAAAAAAAGACTATAAATTGCAATATCCTGTTTGGCAAAGGGAAACAAAAAATGCTGAAGTTTAAGCAAGATGTATAGCCATATATGTAAAAGTCATAGGGCATCAGACCCCAGGATAAAGAAAACATTTCCTGCTGACGACCACCGGAGAGCGGAAAACGACCCTTCAGCAAGACGCCACACATCCTCAGAGTATAACCACACGACACGTCCACAGGATGTAAAGCATGTATAAGAACTGACCAGCCGAAAGGGAACGGCGCGTGCCGTTGGTGGAGTGGTAACTCCCGGCCGCCCAGCGCTGTTTTGCTTGCTGTCGCTTGCTTTAATAAATTGACTTAATTGATTTGCAAGGGCTGGGTTCAATTATTCCACCCAACATATAACATTGACATTATTTTCAGCAATGCTAGTTCTTCCTGTTGTTTTCAGACATCTATTTGTGAACACTTGCTTATCACAACAAGCAATACCATCTCCTCACTTAGTGACACTATTTTCTCTACCAGGTGTTGGCTGAATGCAGAGGAGCAGTCTGTGATCTGCACCACGAGTAATTAACCTGCATTACAACTGAGATAGAGTAGCATCTTAGTCTTCAACACAATGTTCCACAACAAACAAACAGACAGTAAAGGTTCATTTCTGAGACACTGATGTATTGCCTGTTTCTTACCTTTTGCAAGGCAGCATCACAAAACCCTCCATGTTTTCTGTTCACCTGTAGAATGATTACATTTTTAGTCATTAGTAAATAAGTAAAATGTGTTCAGCATACAATAATTTTCCTTTAATTCAGCTGTGTGTGAAACAGATTGTGTGACTCAGTATTACTTGTATAGAACAGATTATACCCAACTACTCATTCATACTGTACTACTCCACTTTTCTCAGACCTAAAGGTTACAGATTTCTTTGCACTTCTTACTTACAGGAGTAACAGATTCTGGTTTTTTGAAGTTCTTTGGGACACTATGAACAATGCTTTTAACTCTGCACACAGCAGACCTATAGAACACGTATCAAAGATTAGAATGTTATGTGGTGCACATCTGAAGCCTGAGAGATACAGCAAAAGAATGGAAGTTATCTTCATTTCTGTAGATGGAAGAACATAGATTTTTAAATTAAAATACTGCCTGCATAATTTTAGCTTCAAATACATTTTTGAAGCTATTTTTGGAAAGTTTTTTTCTTTAATATTTGGTAAAATTCCAGTAATGGCAGTGCAGAAGTTCTGCTCTGCTTTTGTTTGATTTAACTAAACGACCATAATGATGAAAATGGATTGCTCCCTGAAAATGAACTGCTTACCTCAATCAGACTGTATTTGGCCTAAATTTTCAGCCATTCTGAGATTCCTCAGCCCACTCTGTATGTAGGGGAATTTTCTTAAAAGCAATCAGAACATTCTAATTGCTAATGAAAAAAAGCAGATTTGTTACCAAGCCTTCTAATTGTTACCAAAAAACCAAACAAACTCTCTTGAACCTGTTAGACAACGAGCATAAATGTTTAGAACGATTAAGTCCACAGATTCCTCTCTGCTAAACAATGACTTCCACAGAATTTAATAAAATTTTATTGCAGACTTACCTACCAAAAATCAGGCTTTAATTTAGTAATTCTGTGGATTTTCTAAAACAAGCTTTTACAGAATCTTTTTGGTTTCATTCTGTTAATGGTTTCATAAGGATGAATAGGAAATTTTGGAAGTGCCTCTGTTAACCTGTCTTTGGGATAGGATGTCCTCTGCAGTGATATCCTGAAGTGCTTGGTAATGTACAGCAGAGCTCATAATTATGGCTGAACAGTTTCAGCCACCTACACTCTCATGCTGCTGTAGGAAACAAATGCTGATAAACTGCATTTTTGGATCAGGTAAGAGTTATGGATGTGAGCTACATGAATTTCTGTAAGGCCTTTGATATACTCCCCCATAACACTATTACCACTGAATTGCAGATGTAAGGATTTTGTGGAGAAGGAATTGACTGGCAGCTGCACCCGATAGTTGCAATGAGGGTGGGGAGGCTTTGAAACAGGTTGCCCAGAGGAGCTGTGGATACCCCATCCATGGAAGTGTTCAAAGTGAGGTTGAACTGGGTCTTTGAACAATCAGGTCTAGTGGAAGATGACTCTGTTCATTGCAGGGAACTGGGACTGTATGAGCTTTAAAGGTCCTTTCCAACCCAAAACATTCAGTGAGTTGATGATTCTATATTTAGTGTATATGCCATTTGGCAAGCAGAAGGACCTAGAGTAAGGGTGTCTGTAAATCATTAGGTTACAGGCATATGCAAAATTCTTTATCTCTGTTACTAGTGTGTCTGTAACTGAAAATATGATGATGCCTTCCTATTAAATTGTAGGGAAATGACATGTGAGCTAATGGTGTTTCTCTGCATTTACACTCCTGCACAGAGTGCAGGATTTAACTCCTCCTACTTAATCATCCCTATAATAATGGTTTATATGATAAATTCTATCACAGTTTGTACAGAGACAGATGAGCAGCTATGGATGCCTTTGAATGTTAGACAATGCGTGTATATTTATCATACCAAAATCTGGACACTTTTATATTAAATAGATGTCAGTAAAGCATTGCACAGTTTATAATACTAATTAAATTGTTGTATTTTTAGTATGGAAACCTTGAAAACTACAAGCCTTGATCTATGATGAATGATGCAGTCATTTTTGTACTGTAGGGTTAATGGCTTTTCTTGCCATGCAGGGCTAATTTAAGGAAGGTTCATCCCAGACAGTCTAAGACTCCTTTCCTTTCTTTTTCTAGTGTAGAAATACAATACCAATAAGACAGTTTTCCTGAGTACTTTAACCTTTTCTTTAAGTAATACAATGACAGTAGTTACTGTGTATGATGTGGGTCAAATTTTTCTGACTTTTGTGTGGAAAGAAAATAACTTTTCCAAATAAGAATAAGTATGAAGTATTGAATTCTTTCAAGTATTTGACCCTGTCAGTCTATCAGTGTAAAATCTTTGTGCTTCAAAACAGGAAAAGGTAAGGAGCATTTGGGATTCCTGAGACCATGTGTCAGATGGAAAAGAAGTCTTGAGTCACCTATAGAGGATAAAAGAATGCACAAGACTTCTGATTAGTACCCATCCACGACTGGAATGGACCAAGCAAAATATTGCATCCTCTGTGGTACAGAAGCTTCCTAAGCATCTATTATTCTGTGACGCACTTTTTCCAGCACACGTGCCCAAGCACATTGGTGCCTGCCTCCAACGCAAACCCTACAGAGGTCCAGTTAAAGGATGGAGAGTTCTTAGATTTTCTGAGCATTACTGTCTGGTGGCTGTGCTTAGAATATGACCCACACACAGACACAACGCTGAATTCACAGTAGTTATAGCTACTTTCATTCAAAAATGAACAAATGAAAAGCACCCCATTGCAGAAGAAAGATAAGGCATGTTTTAAAGACAAAATTTCATTGACTTCAGGATAGGAAAGAAAATGTAAGGGAAGTGAAAAGTGGGTTAGATAAGTGTCAGGTTAGAAGTGCAGTGTAAGCTTAAGAAAAACAAAATACAAAACAATCACAAAAATTACCTAGGTAACATGGAGTAGTGTATCAACAATAAAGAGATGAAAAAATTATTGCTTTGCTGTGCTGTGTTAGATGTAGTTCTTGCTGGGGTTTGCCCTGGCACACTGGTGATTCACACTGAGCCTGCTGCCAACCAGCACCCCCGGGTCCCTTTCTGCAGGGCTGCTCTCCAGCCACTCCCAATCCATGTTTGTCCAGGTGTTACTCAATGCCAGAGGCAGTGTCCAGTGTCTGTTCTTGTTTAATTTCACGCTCTTGATGATTGCTCAATGCACCAATCTACCTAGATCCTTCTGGAAGGCCTCTCCCCTAAGACAGTCAATGGCAGCTCCCAGTTTGGACTCATCATCAAGCTCTCTAATGGTGCATTCAACTCCTGCATACAAGTGATTGACAAACGTATTGAAGAGCATTGGCCCTAGAATTGAGCCCTGAGGAGCACCTCCGGTGACCTGTCTCCATCCACTGGTAGCCACATTCACTGCAGTCCTTTGAGCTATCCTTCAGGCAGTTCTATACCCAGTACACCTCTACCCTACTCATCCCACAGCTGGATAACTTGTCCAGAAGGATGTTGTGAGGGACAACATAAGAAATCTTATTAAGACCAGAAAAAACACCTCCATCAACTTCCTTTCATGCATTAAGAGAAGAAGGTTGCTGTATCTGTCTTTAGAAGATGTTTGTGAGTGCAAAATAAGACATCAGATTGCCTCCTCATTGGCCACTGTCTCTGTGTGTCCTTCTCTAGTTTCTGTAATTTTATGGGTTATTATCTGCTCAGTTTCAGCTACCTTATTTCTGACAGAGGGCCATAAGGGCTCACTGCTCCATACAGGAAGATGAGTGGGATGTCAGGCACAGTAACCAGGCAGATGGAACAGGGATCTCACTGAAAAGGAGGTGGGATGGGGATGGGGATGGGGTAAGTCCAGGTCAGGATCAGTCAGAGGCAGGTATCAGGGTCAGATAGCCCACTGTAGATTATGTGCTGGGTGTGGACTCATGATTTTGGATATTTCTGTTTCTGACAGGCATCTACTGTTGCTGAATGGATGCATTGTCAAATTTTAGTGCATGGCTTCTTCTTCCTCTTTGCTGATTTTTCAGTGTCTGTTGATAAAGGCTATATTTGTCACTATAGGAACCTTTAGTAAACAGTGGCATGACTCTTAAATGAAGGGAATCAGTAAGAGCTTGCTGAAGACAGCAGATTTCTGAGAGGTAAAACTGTTTCAAACCATACTCCCAATCAGACCTTGAGTAGGTATCAGGTAACCAAGAAATAGTGACAGCTTAAACCACTCATTCTCACCTATCAGAAAGGCAGTCACATAGTCACACTCCCTGTGTTCAGGGAGTTGCTTTTTCTGTTGCGGCTTCTCATCTTTTTTCTCTTACTGAAGGCAAGACACACTGCCTCATTGCACTTTGTCCAACAAGGTGGACATGCCCATTCCAGAGGCTTGTGAGCCATCCAGCAACACAGGAAAAGGTTCTTTAGTACAAGCAATGTTTCTTTGTTCACCAGTCACAAATTTCATGGTCTGAACAGTGACTTTCTGGAAAGAGGGGCAATTCCATGCTCACCTTAAGACAATGTTTTCTCTCTAAAGCTGGAGGACACAAAAATTTGAAAATGTATTTCTTACTTTGTGTGTCTCCCGCTTAGTTGTAAAGAAAAGTCCAATTACAAATGCTTCGGTAATCACACAGAGGATTCCATTTTATGGATGGTTGAACGGGAAAATAAAAAGTCATTACCTGTGAAATATCCTAATTAAATTCTCGATGGCAGGGTCAAATGTAGTTTCTAAAGTAATGTTTAAAAGAGATTATAGTTTCAAAGTATAGTTTCAAAGGTGATATTTTTTCTTTTCATCATTTCCAAATATACTCTTCATTTGAACTAGAATTTTATGAGGGTTAATATGCTCTTTTCAGGGTCAACAAGTATTGGACATACGTGTGGAGCATGTAGTTTCCAACATGGGGATTTTACATGTTGCAGAAAAAGCACAGAAACTGGAATCTAGAGACAAATCTGAAGATCACAATTCTGAAATCCTGCTTAAAAAGTAGACTTGTCCAACATTTGAAAGGATGGCTTGGTCTGCTTTGAAAAGTTCATGAAAGTCTGGTATTTCTGCTAAAAAAATTACTTTTCTGAAGCTATTAATTTTTTTTTTTTTTTGTGATTTTAGAAATTGGGTTTTGTTTCTACTTTATTCTTGCTAGCAACAGAAATACAGGGAGAGATGAGCGTAATATCTCTTTGCATGCATCACCAACAGAATTAGTAGGAGAGTTGCATTCACTGAAAGCGTTACAAATAATTTCTGTAAAAAAAGAGAAAAAATGTTTTCATGGGTGTTACAATTACACTGGCAATCTTGATTGCAGAGTTGCGAGAGTAAATATTATTCTGAAAAATTCTTTGTTACAACAAAAGAATTGGCCCTTCTTTTCATGACAGAGGACAACAGAATATATGGGTTTATTTGAAACTGAAGCAGGACAGAAGAAGATAATGTAGGGAAAAAGTACCCCTGTATTTTTTGACTGTCATTTAACAGAGTGACATGATTTTATTAATAATTTTGAATAGTTAATAATTAATTTTACAATCATTAATAACAAGAGAAGTAGTGATCATCATGGTTGTCATCATAATCATCATCTTCTTCATTACTTTCCCCTTGACACTGAGTCATAGAATAGTTTGGGTNCTCTGGTTGACTTTCTGAGCTGTGAGTGTATGTTGCCAAGACACCCCCAGGTTTTCATCCACCAGGACCCCCAAGTCCTTTGTGGCAGGGCTGCTCTCAATCCACTCATCCTCAAGCCTGTGCTGATATTGGGGATTGCTCCTACCCAGGTGCCACAACTTGCATGCGGCCTTGTACATGNGAAAGTCATCTAGTTCAACCTTCCTGCAATGAGCAGGGACGTCTTCAACCAGACCAGGTTGCTCAAAGGTCCATCCAACCTGACCTTCAACACTTCCAGGGATGGGACACCCACAGTGTGTCTGGGCAAATCGTTTCAGTGTTTCACCTATCTGGACTCAATCTATCCTTGTCCTATTGCATCAGGTCCTACTAAAAAGTCTGTTTCCACCTTTCTCAATAGCCCCCTGTAAGTACTCAATTGTGGCAATAAGGTCTTCCTGGAGTCTTCTCCAGTCTTTCCTCATAGAAGAGGTGCTCCAGCCCTCTGATCATCTTCATGGCCCTCCTTTGGACTCCAACAGGTCCATGTNCTTTGTGGCAGGGCTGCTCTCAATCCACTCATCCTCAAGCCTGTGCTGATATTGGGGATTGCTCCTACCCAGGTGCCACAACTTGCATGCGGCCTTGTACATGGCCTCACTCCTGTTTTTCTGGATGACATCCTATCTCTCAGGAGTGTCAGCTGTGCTACTCACTTTGGTGCAAACTTGCAGAGGTTTTACTTGCTCTAGCTGTTTGCTTATCACTGCTGTTTGCTTATCACTGATGAAGATTTGTCTCTGTAAATCTGCAAAAGGAAATCCCTTCTGGCCACCCTGGGTCACCTCAGACAACTAGACTGCTATTTCTATATCCCTGTTTTGAGTTTTTATAGCAAAATGTCTAGTTACAGCAGCTAGTCCATGCATATTGCTAAACTAACAACAATTTGGTATCAGCTAGATCTCTTGAATTCTGCTTTTAATATTCAGTATTCTTTAAATGTATGCCAGTACTTTTACATTGGCTTTGTCATGATTTATTACATTTATATGTCTTCTAGTTTCCCTACCTTTTTTATTCCTTCAATAGTTTCATATTTCAGCTTAAGAAAATAAGAGGGTTTTTTTTGCAATTTCTCCCACTCACTCAGTGACAATTATTTGAAAAATGAGTAATGACTTTGTGTGTGTGACCTGGAATACTTCTGCAATACTTGTTTAATTATACCTGTTCTGCTCCTATCCTTGTGAACAACTTGGTCACTGTTATGTGCACAGAGGGTTTAATAAAAGCTACTGTAAGCAGATGCCAAGAAGTCAGTTCACCAGTCCTTTACTCCTGGAATTCCAGTGAGGTCAGTGGAGATATTTCTGATTTATCCTGTCATAACTGAGAATAAAGGCAGTTCATGCAATCTGCCAGGGTGTCACCACTGACATATTGTTTGAGAAAAATAGTGACTACTTAATGAATCCTACCTAAAAATAGTGCCTTGTGGGAGAGTTTTGCCTATTTTCTCTAAGTAGGTTTATTCAGATTTAAATGGAAAGTAGTATGAACTCTAGGGGCAGACTTTGTAAAAATTCTGGTGTTTAAAGTAGCAGACAGATGCTGAGTATGCCTTTGAAAACTGCTTTGGGGTCTTTCTTCCAACAAAATCAGTATGCTGATATACAGCTTTTGTTATTTCTGAACACTTACATGGGAACTTACTTAATCTTTAAGAACCTCATCACTTTTGAAGTTGTCCACTATGATGCCTATGCAATACTGTGATAATGTTCTAATGTCATAAGAAAATACATCACAATCTCACATTTCATGGTCTGGGAAAGACACTTAAGAGTTCTTGTTTTTTTGAATATTCTCATATCCAGACAAGAACATTTTCCTGGAAGCTTAGGAATATACTCTTGGCAAGTTTAGAATCCATTTATAGTTCTTGCCTGTCCATTGTCAGAGGGATAAATGAGTAATTTTGAATGCAATGAAAGATGACACAGTATGTGGGGTGTTTTTTTAGGGAGAACATGGTTAATGAGTTTATGGTAGGAATGTAGAAAGGCTGTATTGGACTATACTGACTGCAATAGACAAAAGAATACAGTAATTTTCCCAAGATTGCTTCTCTTTACAGCATTAGATCTTTAGTGCAGGGACAATAATTTTTCCTCTGCTTTTGTATGTTACAGGTTATGTGACATTTCTTGCAGTAGTATAGGAAAAATAAGTTGCAGTAAGAGTAGTCTGCAAAATTGTGTAGTCTTCCCATGTACTTGGATTAGAAAGGATGAAGTATATGCATTCCCTGGAGTGTGTACCTCTAACATATGGAGATATAGGGATATTGTGCAAAAGTATTATAAATATAGCTTTTAAAGGCTGATAAGTAAACAATCTAAATGCCTTTTCTTTTTTTTTTCTGGAAGATATCAAGGTCAAAATGTCGCATAAGTCTAAAACTTTTTAATTATAGTGCTTTCTTATTTAAAATTTACAAATATGCACTTTGCTACTGTCATTTTCTTAAAGTAATTTCAAGTTTGCTACTGATACATAGACTTTCAGACAGGTTTACATGTAATGGTTAACATGAAGATTTCGAAAGACAATTTGGTACATTACAAACTTCCCATGCAACAGACAAGCTCCTCCTTCAATATCAAATACGTTGTAACTGAAATAAGTGCAAGTGCAATGCAACATTGACTAAAATATTGTTACTTGAGAGTTCTGTATTGGCTTTACAGTGAGGTAAATCACTGCAAGGTGCCATGCATCAGGAATCAGCATCAGGGCTGACAGTCCTCTAATGTTCACTTTCTGAACACAGATGTTAGCACAAGAATCTTTTTCCTGGCAACAATGCAGTGACTCTTTACAGTTCTGATGATGTGACTCTTACAGCTCATCCTAAGCAAGAAAAGGAAAAAAATGAAATTGGCAGACAGAAAGAGAGACACAGAAAGAGAGAGAGAGAAAGAGAGAGAAAAGAAAGAAAGAAAGAAAGAAAGAAAGAAAGAAAGAAAGAAAGAAAGAAAGAAAGAAAGAAAGAAAGAAAGAAAGAAAGAAAAGAAAGAAAAGAAAGAAAAGAAAGAAAAGAAAGAAAAGAAAGAAAAGAAAGAAAGAAAGAAAGAAAGAAAGAAAGAAAGAAAGAAAGAAAGAAAGAAAGAAAAGAAAGAAAGGTTTTTAAGATTCAAAGGCAGATTTTAGCTCTCTTTTTAACATCATCCTAATGAAGTCTGAGTAAGACTTGCCCAAATCAAGCACTACAGGTCCAGAGCATTATAAAAGTCTTTGTATCTGGTGAGAATATATCCTTGAGAAGGCTGGAGGAAAGCTCTAGGGCAGAACAGGTCACAGCTGGCTGTCTGTGAGCAAGAGCACTATCATTTCCCAAAGCAATTGGAGAAGAAATGCATTGTGAGAAGTGTTCTGTGAGCCCGGCCTGACAACCTCAGTCTGTCAGTATCTGACAGCAGCATGTGAAGAATAGTAAAATGAAAGCAGCAGACAGTATGTAGAGAAATCAGGAAATATCGTGAGATAAAGAGAAGTTGGAGTGCAAAATGTCCATGGTCAGCTTGTCTGATTTTTGGCAGCTTTGCTTTTTGCTCCTTCCAAGTGGTTGATTTTTTTATTTGTTTTGGGTTTTCTGTGTGGAAGTCCGAGGTGTTTAGCTGTTATTTGTTTGGTTCTGTTTCGTTTTGTTTGTATTCTAATCCACCTCTCCTGTAGATACTTATACTTTCCTTATCTACTTACACACAGTTGAAGACAGTGAAATGCATGTTTGGCATATTCAGACCAGGGATAAGGTCTTCCTCCAGATGGGTATTTATGATATTATGATGGAGATTGTTTCAGTTGCTTGGCCTTTGGCAGTGCTAAAAGTCTGTTAATATCTGCCATGAAATGTCTTTTTGAGGAATATAGTTATATTGGAGTGTTACTGTGCAGTGTTGAGGGAGCAAACATATTCACAGCTTAACCATTCAGTCACCAAAGCTATGCACTCACAGTAATCTTCTGTTTTGCATTCCAAAGATTGGTAGGAAACCTGTAGACACCACTGTGAAGAGTGAATGGGCACATCAGGGCAAGCATAAGAGTCCTCCCTCAGTGCACCACTGAGCAAACATGATCTGGTTCCTGTCCCAGACCTTGACTTGCTCTAGCATCAGTAAGTCCTTGCAGAAGAAGTGTGGCAGTCACATAAGCACAAACTGGCATAAATTTAACTCTTAAACCTCTCTCCCATTTCTTACTTTTCCCAAGGTTCTGTGACAACATTTTCAAAATTTTCTAGGTCTTGCTTCTACATGGAGAATGTCCCAGCCATAAGCTACTGACCTCAGGGTCTGCAGAAGTGAAATCTCCCACCACCAACTCCCACTCTGCTCAGTGCTGTGGGAATGCTTTCCTCCACATAATGTGTGTATCCCTTGGTCCTTTTTCTCTCTCTCACATTCTCATCAAAATATACTCTGCCTGTCACTGATTATTTTGCCTGTTAACTCCCTCAGTGTTTTTTAGATTCTTCCAGACCATCGTTGTTTCTGCAGCAGTTCACAGACACAAATGTTATAGGAAGATTGGTGGCAACTCACTTGAGATGGCTCTGCTGGAAGACTTTCAAGAAAGAGATGAGCAAACATATAAAATTTTTTTCATTTCTTTCTATTGTGTGATAAATATATCTTTTCTGGATGCATGGAAATAGCAAAATGTTGGAAAAACATAAATGTAAAAATCATATGTAGAAATGATGTAATAATGTCCTGATTTATCTCCCTTCAAGTGCTTTCCTCCTTCCTTTATTGAGAAATACCCATTTAGTGTAATTTAATGTTATTGCTACTTTTCCTCTTGTCTTTCCAGCTACCCTGTGTTCGGTCAAATTCCCAGATTTCTTAATTATGAAAAATCCTTTCCCTGTGGGAAGTTTGGAATGGATTTAGGTTTAAAGCAAATAAAGACTACAAAAGTGAATAAGACTTTCAAGATCCAGCCTTTTTTTTTTTTTTAACTCATTTTTCTATCAATTTGGTCTGAGAAATGAGATGTGTCTCTAAGAAGGTTCCAGTAGTAATTTCCAGGCTGCAGTCTAAAACTCAAAAAACTAACTCTGCAAAACATGACAGAGTACAAATCTTGTCAAACTTGGGAAGAAAATGGTGCATAGCTAAAGCTCAGCCGTGAAACATTGATAGCTGGCTTTAAGGTAACTGCCTTCTAGCACTTCAAATCTTGACTTCCACCATTTATTTCCATTAACAGGCCTTCAAGATGAAAATATATACAGAATGCGAGTTTCAGTTTAGTGCATGGCTATATTTGACAGAACCTTTGTCCTGCTTGTGTTGGTTTAATTTGAAAACCAATTACTTCTAAGATTGCCTCTGCTTCTGTCCTTTACTCTGTGTTGTGCTAGATGTTTGCTTTATTTTTACCAATATGTGAAAATATTTGAAATAGAATAGTAGAGCATGTGCTGAAAATTCATTTCACAATCAGATTTGTTTCACTTTATATGTTTCCACATCTTTTAGTCCTTTATAATTCATCTGATCAGAAAGTGCAAATTATTTCATGCAACAAAAAGTCTCTTTCGAAATATGCTCTGTTGAGCAATTTTCTTCCAAATCTAAAAGGAGTTTCTGAAAGAATATGTCTAAATTCATGACAGATATTTCTTCTTTTCCCAGCCCAGTGAAAATCTGTCTCGTAGTTTTACTCTGGGTCTGAAGAGGGAAGCATGTGAGTTTGGGACAGCCAGCCAAACCAAACTTTCCTGGCTTTCTGTGCAGGTGAGATTTGGAGGCTGCAAGAGGGGAATTCCTGACCCCATTTGGCTCCTCGCATTCCTGCTGGAAGACATCAGCTGTGAAAGCTATGGTCTTCCAGGTGTTCTGCTGCAGACCTGAAAATTTGGGTTTGAAATTGTTGAGGCTGGATCCAGGGCATCCAAATCATGGAAACTTGGTCTGCTGCCTTGAAGACCCAGATATATTTTCAGAGGAAATTATCATGATGCTGTTTCCTCTTTTCATAAAGCTGCTTCAGCTTCACTTACAAATCTATGGGGCCTTATGGAATTCATGCAAGAATTCCTAGAGAGCTAGCTAATGTCATTGTAAAATCTTTCTTGGTGATTTTTGAGCAGGCTTGGGAATGCAGAGAGATCGAGCCAATGGCAAGATGGTGAATACAGGTCATAGAGGGGGAAAGTCCCGCTTGTCAAGCCTGATTTCCTTTTACAATGAGGCAATCCAGCTAGCTAATCAAGGGAAGCCAGTGGATGTAATCTTTCTGGATTTCGGGAAAGCTTTCGATACTGTTCCTCTGAGCATCTGTCTTGGCTTAGGGCAAATTTGGGAGGAAACCTCTGAAGGAATCCCTCTAGAAAGCAAGTTCAAGTAGCCCTTCCCCCCACCAGTTCGGGAAACATTAATCTCCTTCGAGAAAAGTGGAAAAACCTGTTTATTTAACAAGCAAAGCATTCACAAACATGGAAAAATGAATTATATTAAACAATGGAACCTCTCGCTGTTCTGAAGAGATGGCAAATTCAGAGAGAAAGTCCTTTTCATGGGGTGTAGCTTGGCTCACAGTCTCTATCAGTCCCTCTGGTGCTGGAAAATGCAGTGTCCTGGGCCTGGTGGGCCACAGGCATGAGCTCCTGGATTTTCAGTCCAGAGCAAGGCTGATCAGTTCCAAGAAAAAAGAAAAGCCACAGTCCGGGGAACTTCCCTGCCTCACCTAATGAGAAAAACTAACTAGAAGCAAAGGAGAGCTCTCTCCTGCTGTCCATGCTGCAGAAAACACAGTCCAGGTGCAGGAATGCAGGGGAGCAAGGGCAGTTTCTGAAAACAAACTCTGCCTTCTCTTTCCCCCCCGCTTCTCTCTCGGAACCAGTCTTGAAGGTGCAGAACTTAATATCCAGCATAAACAGAGCAGACGATTGGAATACAAACATCATAAAGTCACCCTAGGATATCCTTCTGGACAAACTGTCCAGCACACAGCTGGATGAACACATAATGTGATGGATGAACAACTGGCTCAGGGGTCAGGCACAAAGGGTTACAGTGAATGGAGTGACATCAGACTGGTGACCTGTCACTGAGGGGTTCCACAGGGCTCCATGCTCAGCCCTGTGCTCTTCATCTTCATAAATGGCTCGAACACAGGACTGGAAGGGTTACTAAGTGAGGTCACAGATGATACAAAACTGGGAGGAGCAGTTGGCTCCCTCAAAGGCAGGAAGGCCCTGCAGAGAGACCTTGACAAACGAGAGAACTGGGCAGGCCCCAACTGTATGAAATTCAACAAGGGCAAGTGCTGGGTTCTGCACCTGGGATAGGGCAACCCTGGGTGTACAGACAGAACAGGGAATGAGAGGCTGGAGAGCAGTGTTCGAGAAGGGGCCCTGGGGGTCCTGGTTGGTGGGAAATTGAATATGAGTCAGCAGTGCCCTGGCAGCCAGGAGGGCCCCCCTGTCCTGGGGTGCATCAGCCAGGCAAGGGATGGGATTGTCCCGCTCTGCTCTGCACTGGGGCAGCCTCACCTCGAGTGCTGGGGGCAGTTCTGGGTGCCACAATATAAAAAAGACATTGAGCTGTTAGAGAGTGTCCAAAGGAGGCCATGAGGATGGTGAAGGGCCTTGAGGGGAAGCCGTGTGAGGAGTGGCTGAGGTCACTTGGTCTGTTCAGCCTGGAGGAGACTGAGGGGAGACCTCACTGCAGCTACAACTTCCTTGTGAGGGGAAGAGGAGGGGCAGGCACTGATCTCTCCTCTCTGGTGACAGTGACAGGACCTGAGGGAGTGGCCTGAAATTGTGTCAGGGGACATTTAGGTTGGATATTAGAAGGAGGTTCTCCACCCAGAGGGTGGTTGGACACTAGAGGAGGCTTCCCAGGGAAGTGGTCACAGCACCAGCCTAACGGAGTTCAAGAAATATTTGGGCAATGCTCTTGGGTGTGTAGTGTGGCCCTTGGGGCTGGTGCTGTGCAGGGCCAAGACTTGGATTGTGATGATCCCTGTGTGTGCCTTTCAACTCAGTGTATCCTGTGATTCTGAGATTCTATGAAAGTGGAGAGTAACACTCTGCATAAATGCTACTAAATTTTTAAAACTCTTATTAGAAAATGTGGAAATAAAAATAAGGCAAAATATTGATTTTCACGGATGAAGTTGACTCTAGAAATGAAAGTAATTTCAATTGTATCAAGAGCCGAAAGGGAGGCTATGTCATTCAGCCATTAACTTCGAACTACATTCAGTTTCTGTCAAACAGAAAACAATGCCCTCTACTTAAAGCTTTGCAGACTGTGATTTATTCCAGTTTTCCACTGTAAATTGTGAAGACACAGGTTTGAGCTCAGGTGACTCTTTGAGCTGTGTGATTTTTGAAAATCAGTCTCTATGAAAATAATGAAAACTTTTCTTTTTCCCATCACCTCTACCAAAGAACTGACCTGGTGGATGCTTAGATGGCACCATGCCTAGAAAAAAGTGATACAAGGCTGAACCAATGTTGCTCTAGGAAATGTAGCCCAATATCCTCAGGGTTCTGAATAGCCTCATGCCCCAGGGCAGTACATGCATTTCAAGATAGAAACTTGAAAGAGTATCTCCTGCTGTTACTCCCCCAAATCTTAAAAATAAAATTTGAAAAAAATCCCAAGACTTTCCAAAAATGTAATAAAAATCACTGCAAGGTCTTCGTGAATATAGTGGAAATTAAGTCTCCTCTATTTATTTTACATTATCTTATATATCTGCATAGCTCAAGGACTGAACTATCAGTCTGACGTTTCTAAGGGAAGCAGGGGACACATGCTTCAGGACAATGTAGCTGTTTAGAGCTAATTCCTTTGTAGTGTTTTGCTAAATTATTAAAGATTTTTTGAGAATGAAGTGAAATCTACTTCAGCAGCAAGAAATTGCAATTATAGTAATTTTTGCCATCTTTCAGTCTAATTTTGCAGGAAGTACCAATCTTTACACATGAAAGCAAACCCCTCTCTGTTATTCTTTGGTGACCTGTTCTTCAGTTCACTAGTTCCATTAGTTCATAAAGATGTCTCTTGCAGAAAGTTCCCATATACTTCAGCCTGTGCAGACACTGAACTGCTCAGCCACCAAGATGAGGTAATCAAAAGTCATAGTTTCTTGAGCCTGAATAAACATATCCTGCCTCTCAGGAGGGCTCTCAAGTTGGGCTCATTGCTACACCAACAGCAGTCATGTAGTTTTTGGATGGTTTGAGCAGAATAGCTGCAAGTGTGGAACGATTGCTTTTCACAGAATGTACCTTCAGCAGATAAAATTTATGGAGAAAAGTCCTTTCTCATTAGCTCTGGCTTGCTTATGATTAAGAACACTTGCTGTTCTATTTTGTGTTACGTACCCAACTGAATAAAAAACCAGTGTGTTGATACAGAAGTTAATATGGAGGCTTAAGTCTCAACACCTCTGTATGTGATGGATACTTGCAGTTAAAAACACACCATAAAAACCAAAACCTTCTGATTCAAATTATTTGAATGAGGCACACAGGGAAGGCAGTCTTGCCTTGGAGGAAGAGAACTACTAAACCCACATATATAGAGATTGACAAATATGGCACAAACAATCAAAGGCTCTTAGCATCAGGCTCTGAAAGTAGCTGTGGCACATACAGCTTCTGTGTGCATTAGGAGTGTGGCAGAGTGCATCCCAACACATTCCACTGTGGCACCAAAGAAGGAGCTCTTTGAACCCTTTTGTGGCCAGGAAGGACAAGGATGTTCTGGTCACTGCTGAGGTGCACGTGCTTGCTGCTCTTCTCCCTTGCGCCTTTTCCTAGTCATCTGCTGGCAAAGGGAGGGGTCCTTCCAGCCCCAGCTCCTTGCTCTCTCCTGCCATTTTCATAGCTGTTCTCCATGGAAGTGTCACTCCAACAGCTCAACCCCCCTGAGCAGCCATGTCCTCATCTCCTCCACCCTTCCCTTCCTGGATTGTGTAGAGTAGGTAGGATGGAGAAAGTCTGAAGGTGAACTGGGGTGCCATGGAACTGGCACTGGGCACACTCCTGTGCTGTTACCTGACTGCATGAGTTGATTTCACTACTCTTCACATCTGCAAATATTCCATAGCCCAACTGCCTTCCAAATTGCTATTTGTCAAGACAATTTTCCCTTGTTTATGTAGAAAATTATGATAGACAAATTTGGAACTCCTTCTACTTGTGCCTTGGGAAGAGGATGAGTGTGTGGCATTTATATGCCCTACAGGATTTGAAGATGCAGAAATTCTGATGGAGTGAAATTGTGACTGGGTGAAGTTCTCATTCCCAGTTTACTTTTAGGCCTCCAAGTTGCAGCATTACTGTTACATGTTGGTTGGATAAAACTTGGATGCCCTTGACTACAGGGCAGGAACTCCTTTGTGGAAACTTATGGTAACACCTTTAATTTAAAGCACTTTGGTGGTGACAAAATCTTGGTATGAAAATTTAATCTTGTAATTACTCCTGAGCCACATAATTTTTATTTAAAAAAGAAAAAAAAGCAGTGCTGCTAAAGACTTTTTACTTCCCTTCAAGGGCAAACTGTTCTTACTCTTTCAAATTTCACAGTGATTGTGATTTTTTGGAAATTATTTTTTATGGCTGAGTGTTTTTCAAAGACTGTATCGACAGTATGAACTCTGAAGTTTGGTTTCTTTAAATCATACCTAAGTGAATTAATGAAAGAGGCAAATTCTTTAACAGGTTTTTGTCTGATATGCCAAAGATATTGAGGATAGAGTTAGTAAGAAGTCTAATGCTAGTTTTGTTACTTATCTCATTTTCATAGATAATTTATTCTCATCTATGTCTGTTTCATTTTCCTTTAAATTAGAATAATAATATGGAGCTATTGTAAAGATGAATTACTGACATATCAGCAATGTAATATTCAAGTAGCATGTCAGTATTTTCCTTAAAACTGAACAAAACATTTAGGAACAAGTATTTTATTCTTCTGTTATGTACTCCAAGCTGGCCTGAGAAGCTGTTGTTGGAGCATGTGCATGTGCTTTTATGGGCTCTGTTCCAGCTGGAAGCTGTAATTTGATTGACACATGGCACGCCATTCTTAAACTTGCTATCTTCAGAAAATATTCCCACTACCTCTTGACCCCACTCCTCATCTAGATTCTTTCACTAGATTCTTTCATAATGGCATTTTCTTTCGTTTCCTCTGAGTGAAGGTTGTTTATTCAGTAATTCTCTTACTACACACATGCTTTCTGATTTGAAAAATGGATTTTAAAGATTCAATCTGGCAAAAGAATTTGAAATATCTGTGTCAGACTCTGGGCTTTGATATGTAATAGCTAAATGACCTTTGTTTTTCATGCATTTGCTTTGTATTCTGCTGTGAAACAGCTCTACTTCAGATCTTCAAGAGCAAAAGGTAAATTTCTTCCAAGAACCAGGCTTCTTATTAAACATATCACAGGACCCTCTTTCCCCAAATAATATGATCCCACAAGAAAATGAGCTGATTGAATTTGTGAAAGTCTTGTGGTGAAATATGAAAGTAGAGAAGCTTAGTCACAGGATTTTTTTTTTTTTTTTTTTAAACTCTTCTGTGGGGAAGTAAAGGAGATTTTTTCACCTTTAGANTTTTTTTTGTAAAAGCAATGGCTGAAAGATGCTGCTGTTGAACAAAGTATTTTGTATATTGTCACATACCTTGCCCTTTCTGGAAAGGATCCCACGTAAGTGAGAGGTTTTGAGTTTTGATGTACTTGAAAGGTGACATCAGTCAGGACCTCTACAAACATCAGTCCCACATGACATGGGACTATAAATGTTTCCTAGATAGGACACCATACTCTGTGCCCAAATGATTTTTTTGAATTAATATTTTTTTAATTACGATTAGTTTTTTCTCAGTGCATTGAAAAACTGTTTTTTTTTTTTTTTTGTGATA
>WEZZ01004116.1:202-21239 GCA_013400585.1 Chloropsis cyanopogon
CATACTGAGACATGCAGTGAGAGGTATTCCTGTACATTCAGAAGAAGCTTAAAAGTCTTGAATGTTTTTTCTTTCCCTTTTAAAATATTGCTTGTCTTTTTAATTTCCAGACAAGGTTTCTGTTCAAGCTCCATCTACATAAAATCAGCTGTCAGCAAGAAACTTGCTTAAATCTTTGATTCTGTCCTTAAATTCCACACATAAGATGTTTCCAAATGTTGCAGTATGGCAGGCACATACTATTATCAGTCAGCTTTCACAGTTTCTGCAGTATCTGGGCACGGCAAACTAAAACAAAGATGAAGATATAACATTCATTCTGACTGAGCTAACTCACTGTCTGAAGGTCAAACCTTAAGTCTTTTGAAAAGTGGTTGTATTTCAACAGCTTCTATTACTGGGTTTCTGGAGCAGAACATCAAAAATCAATTACCACCAAAAAGTCACATACATAGATAGCATTGTATCACTGAACTTTATATTTTTTGGCATACCCAGTTACAGGAACAAGCCAAATGTAACCAGGCTGCATCTGGACACTTGGTACCATCCAAGAATACACTGATATTGATTGCCTATTCTTGTTGCTCCTGTGCTCCACGCTTTCTCTATGTTCCTCTCACACCTCCTTTCCCTCAGCCATTGCTGTTATCTTTTTTAGTCAAACCCTCATTGATCTCATGTTCTTTTGCATATAGGCTCTCCTGAAATTTACATCATACCAGCCATTTTGTTCTTTCTTGCTGTCCCGTTGCAGGCCAGGACAGAGTTAATTTTTGCAGTATCGAGGAAGGGACATGGCTAGGATGCTGAGGTTATTCCATACCACTTCACATCATTTCCAGGCTGTGGGGGAAAGGGACTATCTCCCCTGGAGAAGGGGTTCCTTTGTGTCAGGAAAACGTGGCAGAGGGATCTGTCCAGTATTGACTGTAGTCCAGGGGTTTCTTATACCCTCTGTTATTAAAATTGTTGCTGTTACTGTTCATTTTCTTATTTCATAGCTTTTTCCAGTGAATTGTTCTTATCTCAGCTTGTGATCTTTGCCTTTTGTGCCTCCAGTACTCCTCTTCAGCCCCCAGCAGGGGGGACAGAGGGAGAAAATGAGGGAGTGAGAGAGCGACTCATGGATTGGCTATTGTAAGTGGGGCACTGAATTGAGGAGTACCATTTCTAAGCCACAACACTAGCCAAATCACAAAATAAAAATCTTAACACCTTTATAGCAAAAGAGGAAGAGAAGAGCAATGCCTGCAAGTTACAATTCTAGGCTTGTCAGACAGGAAATACATCAAAAACTGAGCATTTACAACCAGCATAAGTATAATACTTAGCCAAAATCAACGATGGTAAACCTAAAGAGGTTCTATGAATTTATCGTCTTAGTTCTGGGAAGTAAACATAGCCCTTGTTTCTTTATTCTTTTACCTCATTATGTAGGTTTTTTATGCCAGAAAATCCTAATAAAATATGGGCTGTGATCAATAAAATTCAGTTTAATTTAAAAAAAAAAAAAGTAGATTTCCAACCAAATATGGCTTATAGATCCCTGACAGCCCCCATTTGGTTTCATTTACCATGCTATTTCATGCTATTTCTTTTCAGTAAATCAAATTGTAATTGTGACACTTCAACACTGCAAGTATCATGAAGTGAAAGTATTCACTTGAAAAGAAGATACTAAATACAAATACCTCTGGCAGCACACCACATACATATATATAGATATATATGGGGTTTTTTGTAAAATTTTAAAATGAAATAATTTTTAAATTGGTGTATTAATTTATAAGAAGCAAAGTGCTAAAATTGCTTTTCAATTATAAAAAAAATTGTAAAAANAGTTTAATTTAAAAAAAAAAAGTAGATTTCCAACCAAATATGGCTTATAGATCCCTGACAGCCCCCATTTAGTTTCATTTACCATGCTATTTCATGCTATTTCTTTTCAGTAAATCAAATTGTAATTGTGACACTTCAACACTGCAAGTATCATGAAGTGAAAGTATTCACTTGAAAAGAAGATACTAAATACAAATACCTCTGGCAGCACACCACATACATATATATAGATATATATGGGGTTTTTTGTAAAATTTTAAAATGAAATAATTTTTAAATTGGTGTATTAATTTATAAGAAGCAAAGTGCTAAAATTGCTTTTCAATTATAAAAAAAATTGTAAAAAATCCACAAAAATAAGAGATCAACTATTTGATTTGATACATTATTATGCATAGAAATTTAATAAGAACAAAAAAATTTTAAAGATAAAAAGCCTGAAAGCTGAGGATGGAAATTTTCTTAATGTTACCATTTTTAACATTTTTGCTTACCCTCAGATTCTTGGCAATTTCACACACATGAGTATGTGAAAACTGCATTTTGCCACATGAGCAGAACACATGAGGATAGTTATATATCTGAAACTAGTAGACTCAGGAAGATTTTTATATCCTAAGTAAATTTTTGGTATCTCATAATTCATGTGGAATTGGAACTAACATTTTTGGTTTGTTGTTGTTTGGGTTTTTTAAAAAATTTGTTGGGGTTTTTTTCATTGGTTTCTGTATGTTTTGTTTTCCCCCTTTGCTTTGGACTGGAGGAGGGGGGAGCCTAAATTATTTTACGCATACACAGACTCCATCTCTTCAGTGTTAAGCATGAAATTGAAACACAATAAACCAAAGGCCGTATCCCCTCCTTTATGAATATCTATGGCTTTCAAACTATTGAGATCAAATGCAAGATCATGGTATGTAAAAATCAAGCTCTGGATTCCATATATAAAATCCCTCTGGAGTACAAGACTTTGGGAGAACTGGTGTTTGATATTTCTGTTTTACCTTTGATTGTAGATACAGTAATCCTGGCCATATGAGGTCTGCTTTTAATTGAGGCTTTGTATGAATTTCTGAATCCTTTGATGCCAGATTTCAAAGATAAAATGTAAGGTTTTGAGGTGACCAAAAAGGGTCATAAGAAACCTCTAGAGTAAGATCAATGTCTTGGACAGTAATGTAAGAACATACCTAATTCTTCAGCCGAGAGTCCAGCAAAAAAAGGTACTGGGACTGCAGTAACATAAAATTTTAGCTGTGATTGAAGTGGGTGACAAAATCCCCTTTGCTTATAATGAGAACAGGGATCAAGCCNAAGAAAAAAGGGATCAAGCCTGTGATAAAATAGGTTCCCTTCATGTTGTGTTGTAGCCTTTTTTTTTTGGTGATCAAAGTGATTGGTTTCATCAGGTTTAGTGTTTGGGGTTTATTTTATTTTATTTTGTTTTGTAATTAATTTCCTCCTCGCTTTTGGTACACACTTGGCATTCTACTATATTGCAGAATTTATTTCCTGTACTGATCATGGACCATTTCTTGCTTATAACTCAATCTTATCTCAATATTTCATTCCTACCAATCTCATTTCTGGCTCCTAGGCAGGATACTGCAGATAAACCAGGCTTTCAAATTTCTTGCCATAAGGGCTAAAATATAAATAAAAAAATTAATTATTTAAACTGAGACAGTGAAAATATAGTGGTTTGGGCATCACATAATAAATTAAAGACAAAATGGGACTGAAGTCTCATAATCAAATAAAAACTGTGTATGTTACATGGGGGGAACTATTTTATTTTTGATGTAGAGGCTAGGAGAGAGTGTATATGAGTTCTGCTACTTTAGTAGCAGAAGCCATCTGTTTCTCCACATAAGCACACTGCTTGCCAGCTTGTAGCACGGGCAAGGAAGTCTCACCTCTGCCTGTGCACTGACACTTGTCTAGGACAATATTCAGTCTATTGTGTTTCATTGTCCTTACTTGCTCAATAGCTTTTCTATGTTTACAATAAAAAGGTTTCAGTCAGCCTCTTTGAAAGTAATGTGAGAGAAGCACAATTATAGAGATTCAAACATTACTTGCCAAAGTGAGTTGCACAGGACCTGTACAGTTCACGGGAACTGAAGAATAAATTTGAACTATCTCTCTAAATTCACGTTTTTCTGATGGTGTACAAGGGGCTTTGAGCTGCAATGGCTGACAATGCAAACTTCAGACAGGTCTGTAAGTTCAGAGGTAAACATCAGAGAGTCTAGTGCTTTGGCTAAGACTATAAAGTGAGCCCTTATTTTCCCCGAAAAAAATCATACAGATGTGATTGTAGTTCAGTTGGCCTCAGTGGTGGGTCGCCTTCCCTACACTTAATGAGAGTGGCTGTGTAAGTGGCAAATTGTGAAAACCAGTCCGTCAAATATGACTTTGTGGAACCTCTGTGTATATGCACATACAGAATCATGGTATTGTTCAGATTGGAAAAGACCTTTCAGACCACTGAGTCCAAATGTTACCCCACCACTGAGAGTTCCACCACTAAACCATGTCCCTATGTGCCATATCTTTACATCTTCCAAATACCTCAGGGATGATGAATCCACCACTGACCTGGGGAGATACTTCCAGTGTTTCCAATCCCTTTGTTGAAGAAATTTTTCCTAATATCCAGTCTAAACTTCAGCTAGTATGCCTTGAGGCTATTTACTCTTATCACTTTTTACTTGAGAGAATTAACTGACCCCCACCTCACTACAGCCTTCTTTCAGGTAGCTGTAGGGAGCAATAGGGTTCCCCCCTCAGCCTGCTTTTCTCTAGGCTAAACACGCCCAGGTCCCTCAGCTGCTCCTCTTGAGCCTTTTATAAAAGTGGTCAATGATTCTGTGTCCAGGCAGTGACAAGTTATATCCCTTAGGGTGTCCATCTTGTTACTGGTGCTCTATATTATGGCTATCAATGACACAGACAATAGGATTGAGTGCATCCTTGTGAGAAACTGAGATGTTAGTGGCTAATGGCTCAGCCAGCCATTTGCAAAAAACACCAAGTGCTTTGCTGACAGTGTGCAAGGGAACAGCCCAGGTGCAGACGAGGTGATCACCAGAGGATAACCATGAAAAATCAACCTTTGTTTAGCAACAAACTGTGGCTTGAGCCAGGCAAGGAAAGAGTCCAATAAGAAGCAGTGGAGGAGACCTGTGGATAGTCATTCAGTGTCATTTCACTCTAATCCACCCCAAGGGATCTATTAACAAAAACCTGAGTTTCCCTTGTCTTCAGAGGCAGGTTGCAACAACCCTCAGCAAGTTTGCAGATGACACAAAGCTGAGAGGGGCAGCTTACACAACAAGACAGGATGCCCTCCAGAGGGAGCTGGACAACAGCTGGGCCCATGCAATCATAATGAGGTTCCACAAGTCCAGCAAGGTGCTGGGTAAGGGTAACTCAAGACATGAGTACAGACTGGGAGAAGAACCCATTGAGAAAGTCCCTGTGGAAAAAAATGGATAAAAAACTGGATGTCATCTGGCAATGTGCACTTGCAACCTAGAAAGTCAGCCACATCCTGGGCTGTATCAAAAGAACCATGAACAGCAAGTTGAGGAGCTGATTCTGTCTCTCAATTCCACTCTTCTGATATCCCATTTGGAGTATTGTGTCTACATACTGGAATCCTCAGTACAGGAAAGACACAGACCTGTTGGATTGGGTACAGAGGAGAGCCACAAAATTGATCAGAGTGCTGGAGCACCTCTCCTATGAAAATCATTCCTGAAGAGAAGGGTGAGTACTTAAACAAGTCTTATAAAAAAGAGGGAGAGTGACTTTTTACACAGGCAGGTAGTGATAGGAAAAGAGGTATGGCTTTATAACAGAAGAAGGAGGGACTTAGATGTAAGGAAGAAACTCATTCCTCACAGGGTAGGGAGGCACTGGAACCGGGTGTGTAAGGAAGTTGTGGGTGCCCAATCCCTGGAAGTGTCCACAACCAGGTTGGATGGGGGTCTGAGAAACCTCATCTACGGGAAGGTGTCCCTGCCCATGGCAGGGGTGTTGGAACTAGATGATCTTTAAGGTTTCTTTCAAACCAAGTCATTCTATGAATGATGCTCTGATGATTATTCTTTACATCCTTTGCTAGGTCTGTTGTCCTCTGGACACACGCCAGCCACCTCAATGTCTTTCTTGTAGTGAGGGATCAAAAACAGCATAGTACTTGAGATGCAGCCTTACCAGTTCTGAGCACAGGGGAACAATGTATACATACAATGATAAAACTCCCTTCTTCCAGCCTCCCAGAAGGATGTATAGAAGGTATGCATGTCTGCCTTTGGCTATTTTTTGAAGATGAATGTAAGATTAGGACATAAATACAAGGAACAGGGACCAGAAGAAAACTTGAGCAGCAACAATTATTTTGTATTTTTTAGAAATATGCTCATCCTGAAAGATCCTGCAGTCGAGATTTAGTATAGCAGTTGCTTTAAATCGCAGACAATTGATTACTCAGTTTAATACAACTGCACTGTGTGCAATAAGAAAATTCTCATTTTGTTGGTTCATCTGTTTCCATCATGAAAGAACACACTCATTTTTTATCAAATGCATTGACATTGCAGGATGCCATCCTCAGAGCCATGGCTTTCTACAGTTTTTGGGTATACTTTGACCCATTCATTTTTACCATCCTCTCCAGTAATTTATTTCGTATATAACAATAGGATAGATGGAGACCCTAGAACCAAAGTGCAGTGCAAAGATGACAGGATGAAAAATCCAGAAAAACAAATCAATATATATATAAACCACTGCTGAATATCATCTTTCTGCTGGTTTCACATTAATCATGGAAACACGTGAGTCAGAGAACTACTTAAAATAACTTTTTTAAAAAAAGAATTTATGCAGCGTATCTGTCTAAGTGGCGAAGCATTTGTTCTAGGGCTGCTCATGACCATACTACAGACATATTAATGATGCTTTAAAACAAATAAGTGAACAAATAAATAAGTAGATGCATAGGCAATTCTAGTATTTTGAGTACAATAATCCACTGCCTAGATGGGCCCAGTCCCCCTGTGTCCCGGTGAGGGTCAAGGTCAGGACCAGTCTTTCTGAGGGCACTGGGCAGGTGAGGTTGTGGTGTCTGGGTGGTTGAGGCAGCAGATTGGGGTTCACAAGGCATATGTCCAGGCACAGCTGCCACACAATTTAGGCAGATACCAAGGATTATAACCTCAGATCAAATTTAATCCAAGCAATGCATTTGAATTAAATGATAAAGGAAGACTGCAGCTCCAAACACTGTATCTTTTATTCTCTTATAAACAAAGGACAGTGCAAAGTCTGTTAGGACAAATTGTTTTCATACTGGCCTACAACACAGGCAGCAAAATCATCTACCTTGCCCTGAATTTCATGCTGGGATTTGTGTCACTCAGAACACACCAATTCTTTGTAATGATTGCATAAACACCGGCTGAAGTGCACAATTATTGCTTATAGGATGCCAACATGTTTCATAATTTTTAACACAGAAGAGGCTGGAGTTTTTTTTTTTTTTTTTTTTTTTTTTTTTTTGTCCCCTTTAATAAATCTATAATAATGTTTTGCCAGCAAACTGAAAGCACAGCTTTCAATCACCTTTTTCAGCAGAGTGGTCAATGATCCAAAAATGAAAACATAGGCCTATTGCCAGAAAAATGAGTTTATTTCAGCATCCTTCAAAATCCAGTCATGCGAAAACTCAAAGAAAAATTTAAAATTTAGTTCCCAGCTACTGAAAATGCTCAATCAGAAAAGTTCTGAAGTAAGTCTCAGAAAATAAAGATTCAGTTTCCAGATCTGACCAAATCTGCAACATGGCTTATGTCAAGATACGACAGAAAAAAACCTACATAATCACTTAGTCTTCCCCTTCTATCAATAGCTTGCAAACAGATACAAGGCCATTTTTAGAGTTATTACACTATTTTTAAAATGATTTTGTTTTTTGAGGGAGGAGAAGGACACTCATTCTGAGCTTGTACAATCACTTAAAAATAAGTGTCAGTGCCTGAACTGCATCAATGTAGACAAAAAGGCTCTACTTTACTGATAGAACTATTGTCTTCTTTAGGACTCTGTTTTGGTTTTTTTGGTTTTTTTCTGAGAGAAAAGCTATTATTTCCAGTTCTAAAAAAAAAAAGAAAACAAACACACAAACAAACACCTCCTAACTCTCTTTGTGGGTTCTCATTTTACAGGTCAGAACTGCAAGGTTTCATTTCTTTCTTTCCAACAAAAAGGTCATGTGAAGTGATAAACTCGGGTATGTTTTATGTCTGATGGCCTAAGGTCATGTCAAGTCCCCACTTTCTTCTTTTCACTAAGCACTTCAGATTTGGGTGACATCTCAAATGCCTAGGTAAAAAGATTGGCAAAAAGTGTGCAAGCTGACATTTTCTGCTCATAATGTATCTATATGATGGTTAATTTTCAAGCAGTGATAAATGGTCACACTTTATACTACCATTTTACTCCCGCTTCCAAAAAATTTATCCCCCAAAGGGTTTTTCAATACTTTTGAGTCATAGCAGGAAAGGGCTGAATGAACAAATTTGTCAACATTGATCAAAGCTGACATTCATGTTACCCTACAGAGGCCTTCTATGTTGGGTTTTTTCACCCTGCTGTTTTCAAGGCTTCTCATGTGTTTTCATGATTGGCGATAAGATGTTTTGATGTTCATTTTAGATTTATCTTTTGATTCACTAAGTATAGGAATTTCCACATCTGAACGTTGCCAAATTAATATTTTGGATTAATTTTCAGCAATAGACAATTGCCTACTCAAGGGCAATATGGATAACTCTGCCTCTGATTATTTTGACAACATTGCCTATACACTACTCCAGCTTCAAATTTTTATGCTAATCAATTAATAATCATGAAAATATTTTTCTTTTAGAAAACTTTGTGATAATTTTCAATTAAATAGAAGGAACTGTTTTTGAAGAGCTGTAACTAGACAACAAAGCTGTGAATAACATTTGGTAAATTCTTTGGTCTTGACAAATGAGGATCTGTATATCAAATGGCATGGCATAGAATTTTTAAAGTTCTTTCAGTCATATTTTGTACAGTTTTATACATATTGCATGGAGTAAGCATTTCAAGAAAACACATTCAAAGAGAACATATAATTAAAAAATGCCTGGCCATAACCTTTATAGTCATGTTATTAAATAAGAAAGACATCAAGAAATATTTATGCTTTCTGCATGTAGACATTTCAGATCAGTGACTAAAGCCCATTAACCAAGAAAATTATACTGGCAACATGTAGCTTAGAACTACTGTGAATAAGATACAATTAGTGTTGTACTGGCTGGATTAATTTTTAAATTTTACACAATTGAAATAACCATAATATATGTTTTTATGGGGAAAAATTTCAGAGCAATCTTTCATACAAAGAAATGACTCAAAAAGTGTGTAAGTTAAAAGACCTTAAATTTTAAAAACAAATTCCTAACCATGAAAGCTTACAACTTCCATCAGCTGAATCTCTTAGCATCCACTTTCTTTGCTAATTACAGCAATAAATAAATTACATTATTGCTAATTATATCTTCCAATTCCTATTTTTCATACTCTTCTTCACCCAAGATGTGAGGGGATTGTTCTTGCTGGAATAAAATCAGCAAATATACACAATAAACACAGTTCATGATCAATTCAAATATTGGATTTTTTTTTCATAAGCAAGAACAATGCACATTGAATAATGACAAAGCAGTCATTGACGACTAATTGTATGTTTTATTTCATTCATCTTCTGTGAGCAGTCGGCCCAGCAATGACTTCTGTCCTGTTTTTCCTAAAGGTCTGAATATCAACATCGACCACTGATTTTGTCTTGCAGCTTTATTTATTCAGGACTCTAAAAAATAAAACCCTGGGTCATTTGATAAAACAGCTGGACAGTTGCTCCACAGCAATTAATTTGTCATAAAAAAACAGCCAAAGAAATGTCCCCACCAAATGCAAAATAAATAGAAAAAAGAGTTAAAAGATTCTCAGGAAATTAAGCGCAAAGACGAAACCAAGCAAAAACCTCTTCATCTTAGAAATCCTGCTTATCTTTCCCAAAAATTTTGTGAACTGTAAGAACTGCTGGATATGTGATACAGAAAAGCTAGAAATTATCTATGCATTCTCTAGGTTAAACATTTATATTGGTACTATCTTTTGTTTCTGAAGACTGTGAAGGTCCTTACTTCTTTTTTTAACATCTGGTATGAACTCAGCCATGTTTGGTTTCTGATCTGGTCTGAAGATCTGAAATTTTAGACCCATAGTGCAACCACAGATTAGAGACTGGGGAAAAAACATTGCTTCCCAGCACTCGTGATATTCTGAATTTAAGTGTGTTGCTGACTGTTAACTTGGCTCATCGAAGCTTAATTTGCTTAAGTTATGGTTCTGTGCATTTAATGCAAAAAAATAGATGGTCTGTGGGACTCAGTGTAGGTATTTAAGGAAATATGCAATGGATTTGCAGGGTAGATGAACACTTCGTAGTGAAATGTCAATGAGGTGGAAAATATGGTTTTGGGACATGGTAACATAATTACAATGCTAATCAAGGACAATGCAAAACTCTCCAGTAAAGTTGACAAGCTTGAGAATTAATCCAGGATTAAGCATTTCAAGATTACTGGTGTCCCAGTGAGGAAAAGCCTAAGAATTTAGTAATCTTTATGGCAGCACTTCAAAAAGATGAAGTAAAATATTTCATTTTCAGAATGATTTCGGGCTGCTTCACCATAATAATTTGTGTCCAGACACATCTTCAGAGGTTCTCTCAAAACTGGTGCAATTTTCACAGAACACTTTCTCCAGAAGCACCACAACATGCAAAGGAAAATCCATGTTGTTCATACACATGCAGATACTGATGCATTTATTCTCCCTCCTCTCTTACATGATTTTAAAAAACCTTCCTTTATTCAAATATATATAAATATAACTGTCCATACTAGTTTGAGTCTGTAGACCAATAGTCAGACCCTGAAAACAGAGAAACTGCAAAGATTAACACTCTTTCCCTTATCAGCTATTTATTGCTGTCCATTAGATAGGTTATCAGATCTCAAAAATAAAATCACAAGGGATTTATATGTTATCACTCATGCATAAATGCCACAGAAAGGCTAATTACACCTTTTATTTACCATTATCATTCCACTTTTAAAATCCAGCTAAATGATAACAATTATAAATATAAAACATGCTTACAATTCAAATTTTACTTTTCGCATAAAAGCCAGCTCAGCATAATTACTTTTCTCCCCACTGAAAAGCATTAATTGATGGCAACATTCCCAGATGAGCATATCTTTTTATTGCCTCAAACTTTTTCTCTTTATTATAATTTTATCACTTCATTTTATTGCATGTTACATGGAAATTGAGGTTGATAAATGGCACGAGTCTCAAAGAATGGAAGACTGTATTCATAACCTTTTCTGTTACCCCCCAAAATAGATAACACCTATCTCATAGGGAGACTAAATAGATTTTTTATTTTTTTCAGCTAGGAATATTATAGTTAATTTATACTTTAATGATGATTGTTTTGAGAAATTATATGATTGCATTCTACTGGAAAGGTATAAGTTTTTGCTTTTTTAATGCTATAAAGGGCTAAATTGGCATGACATTCGAGCTTCATGCAAAGTCTCTGTCAGGTCTGACTCTATGTATGTATGTCTGTCTGTCTATCTGTATGTATGTCTATATGACTTTTGCCTACTCAAAACAGACAAACATCAGCTACAGTGATTGTTTAGTAGTCATAAAATAAGTTTCACCATAGGAAAAAAAGGTGAAAAGGAACAGTGTAAAGTTCACATTTAATTTCCAAAATCCTGGTATAATTCAAAGTAGAAGGCAGAACCTGTTCACTTAGATTATTTCTTTTCTGTTAGATGTATTTTTACTAATGTCAGAAAAATGAGTTTTATATTAGTATTTCAATAAAGATGGGATAGGAGGTGAGGCAGTGTACATGAAAAGGCCTGTTGATAAGTAAGAAGTGCGGGCAGTTATAGTGTGATAACTATAATAATATATAACCATAATAATTGGTTTGTTCTGACCACTGAGTCTATGGTCAGAATAAACCAATGCCCCTAATTTCTTTAGGTTGCCAGCTGCCAACTGAGAGCATACTTTGGACTTTCAGGAAGATAAATGACTTTAATATGTAACTCATACTCTAAGACAGAATTTCTCCATGTCAGTAACCTATTTTTTTGTCAGAAAATTCTGTCAAAGCCTCTAGAATGATATATTATTATTTCTTAATCCAGCACCAGAATCCAAGTACTCATTCTGGTATGAGACATTACGATGCATTTCAGGATATTTGAAATTTTCCAAAGCCATACATATTAGAATCTCAACATTCTAAAAAGAAAAAAGGGAAAAAATGTGTTTGACGGGTTCTGATGAAAACTATCCCTTTAACAATGAAGTACAGAGAATGAGCTGTATCATGAAAACCAACACAACTACGTACTACCCTAGTAGAGGAAATAGAATTATGGATATCCAGGATGGGGGAAATTGTGCAAGGAGTACACCTGAGTCACAACACCTCATTTACCTACCCATTACTGGCTGTAAAGCACAGAATAGATTTAAGGGACTTGAAGAAAGATAATGTCATTGTTTTGAAGATATGAGAGGTCAGAATGAAAAGAATATACGGCCCATTCCCTCAAGATGGTTTGGGAAAGCCGGGAACCTTTTTTGTTGAAAAGTAGCTAAATATCATCAAATACACGTACAGGTACAGCGTGCAAAACTGTAGGTGGGGGTCAATGTCTTGCTGTCACAGGAGAGATGAAAGGTTGGGCAGAGATAGGTCATAAGGACTTAAAATATGAAAGCAAATCATTTATGCTTGGTGCAGCAGGGAACAGAAAGACGGTGGAGAGAAGTAAAAAGAGGATTAACAAGAGCTAATCCTAGATATGAAGGGTTGTATGGTTTATGTAGATTATCGCCTCTGCAGTGGAAATGGATTTGTTGCAGAGTGGCACCCAAATGTGTATATTTTCCGCAAAATGTGAATCTAAACCTGTCAAGCTGTGTTTTGAGTTACAGATCATCAGAAATACTTTGATAAAGAGCAGCTGCACACTTACAAGGTTACAAGCAGACTTCTGTTGTATGCTAAAATGTTTTTTTTTCTCTTTATTTTTCATAACAAAATATTTTTAAATTATAGTCAAGCAACAATGAAAAATTTGCACATGCTCTGAAGGCCATTGACCGTACTATGAAATACCACATATTTGAAAATAATCCCTTTCTTTCAATATTCTTTCATTCATCTAGCATGTTTTGGAATCACTTTATTTTTTAAAAAAATAGATAAAATTTCAAGCAAAGAAACTTTGACATTAGATTTATACTTCACTTACAGTCAAACAAGAGTAAAATCTAGAAAATGGTCAATGTATATGCACATCTATCCATCTATCTGTCTATCTATCTATACACAGTGAATCCTATTTTAAATATTGTAACAGCCACAACAAAAAGATGCCTTCAGAGAGAAGCTGGGAGACTGGAGAGATGTCCATATCTGTAGGGAATAAGTAAAAGTCTATTTTCTTTTGAATAAAAGGATTGTACTTACCAGCTGGGAGAGCTAGGAGGGACAGAGCCCTGATTCCCTTTCTACAGAGAGTAGCTGGTGAGTATGACACCTTGTCTTTTAAACTTCTAAGGTCAGAAAAATTAAAAAACTTACTTGGAAAGTTATGTTGTCCCTCATATAGATGTTTGTAGGGGAGCTTTTGACCCTGGAGAGTTTTTAGCAGAATATGGTTTAGAGTTATTACAGCCTGTAAAAATGAACATGTCTCTTGCCTTTAAAGGTCAAGAAAATCAGAACAGTATTATCTCAATGTTCAACCTCTGTGAATACTGTTTCATACAGTCATACCCTTCCTTTTAAAAAAGCAAACTAATTTTCTGAGTAGAATGGCAATTTACTAGGATCTCTGAGCCTCCTAATAAACTTCAAAAAATAAATAACTGCCTGATAAGATTTTCTTTCATTGTGTAACATTTTTACTCAATTTCAAGGGCAACTGTGTGTAATCTAATCCTGCTTTTTAAAATATCCTCCCTGCAGAGATTATGTCAATTAACTACAGAAATACTCTTGAGCTTCAAGAGTGTCTGAACTTTTGTACTCAAATGAGCTGATCATTTATTGTATGGTATGTCTCAAGTGTGTGCTGTTTTTTGTGGAGTTTAATGTTTACTGAATGCCATAGATTTTTTTTGTACTAGGAAACTATTCAGTAAATTATTAATTACATAGCTGGAGCATCCCAGTGGTTTTAGAGCTGCTTTCCCAATAATATTTATATAATTTATGTCGGGTTTAGAACCATTGCTATTTTTCTCTCAGTTGTATATCCTGATTCACATCAACATGCACCAATCTAAAAATTCCATGGATGGGGATGACGGTTTTCTTCTTTTCCTCTCATTTCACACCTTAAGATCTCACCCAAGAAAGAATTAATTTCTGAAACTTAAATTTGTAGAAGGCACATGCAGGGTTTATCTGGGCAACTCTTAACTCTTAATAAAATACTTGGTCTGTATTTATAACTTGGATTCTTGTGGAATGGTTGATTTTTCTGTACTTAGTGATACTGTGGTCAGCTGCTGTTAACGTTGTACAATATTAAGGATGGGTCACTTCAACACTTGTAGAGCTGGATTTCAATGATCCTTGTTGGTCCTTTCCAACTCAGGATATTCCATGATTCTATGATTCTATTATGAACTGGGACTCAAGCCTGCAAACAGGTCTGTAGAAATGTAAAATTTAGTGAAAGACCAGAACTTCTGACTGAGGTATCTTTGGCATCATTCTGAGATTTAACTTTTCAAAGATAAAGGTTTTCTAACAATGCACAACCCAAATAGCACTTATTAAAAACAGATTAATATATTTCAGAAAATTGTGTTATGCAAATAGTACTTGCTTTACTCCTTGATATTCTAAAATGATAATAAGACAAAACAACTTCTATTTTACTCATTGGGTGTTCAAAAGTGTGTGGAATCATAGAATCACAGAATATGCTGGGTTGGAAGGGACCCATCAGGATCATGAAGTCCAACTTCTGGTACTGTACAGGACCCCCCAAGAGTCACATCATTTGCCTGAGAGTCTTGTCCAAACACCTTTTGAACCCTGTCAGGCTTGGTGCTGTGACCATGTCCCTGGGAAGCCTATTCCAGTGTGCAACCACCCTCTGGGTGAAGAACGGATAGCCAAGATAAACCACCCCTAACCCAGCTTCATGCCATTTCCTCAAGATCTGTTACTGGTCACAAGAGTTAAGAGATCAGTACCTACCCCTCCACTTTCCCTTGTGAGGATCTTGAAGGCTGCAATGAAGTCTTTCCTCAGATTCCTCCTCTCCAGGCTGAATAGACCAAGTGACCTCAGCCACTCCTCATATGGTTTCTCCTCCAGACCCTTCACCATCCTCGTGGCCTTCCTTTGGATACTCTCTAAGAGCTTAATGTCTTTCTTATAGTGTTGTACCCAAAAATGCACACAGGACTCAAGGTGAGGCCACCCCAGTGCAGAGCAGTGCACAGCAGAGCAGGACAACCCCCTCCCTTGCCCGGCTGGCCATGCTGTGCCTGATGCCCCTCAGGACATACTTGGCTCTCCTGGCTGCCAGGGCACTGCTGACTCAGATTCAGCTTGCCACCCACCTGCAGTTAAAGGCAATCCAAAAGTATTCTTTTTTGCTTGGTCACATTTTTCTTTGTTATTTTCTGGACCAATATTTGTGTACTTGAGTCTATACATCCACCCACATACACACAAACACAGTTTTTATCTCACTTAAATTTGTTTACTGCTTCTTGACAACTCCTTAGAACTGAGGCAATATAATTAACTGTGTTCTTTAAAATCAGCTCTTACATATAATACTCCAATAGTCTTGGAGTTCGCATTTGAGTTTGTATAATTTGTATAAAATAGAGCAAAATCTGCAAATGTCCTGCTTTATCAAGGTAATAAAATTTAAACTACTAACCTGAAGTAGCAAACTGTTGTCCAGTTAGTTTCCCATCAACTTCATATTATTTTGTCTACAGAAAAAAAGGTATTTAGTTATCAAATAACTGTGTAATCTTGCCCTTTTAGATGATCTTCATTTTTTGACAGCTGTACCTGTCACCTGTACCTGGTTTGAGTAAGCCATCATCTTATTCTTTTGGCTTTTTACCTTGAAAATACAAAAATTTACGATCGTCTTTATAGCATTTTCTGGTAAAATCATTATTTCTTCAGTGTTTGAACATCTGACCCAGTGTCTGCCTATTTCTTTTTATTCCTCTTATCTGCCCAGACCTCTGCATCAGAAAAGAATTTATGAAAACTGTAATCTGAAATTTTCTCATAGAGTAGTAGCATTATTAAAATCTGAAACAGTGAAACAATTGTAATTGTGTTGTCAATTTCTTAGTATCACATAATTTTTGTAGTCAAAATAATGTCTAACAAGCTGAACTCTCACTGGCGTTCTCACTGGCGTTCAACATATAGAGTTGATAGCATTACAAAAACTATTTCTGTCTTCATAATATTGTACATTAAATGCTTTTATAATAGATTTTCAACATATTTACATAATGATGCCTTCAGACATAATGTTGGCCATATTAATGTAATGTTTATAATCTGGGGAAGGAAGGAAGATTGGGCTAGACATATACTGACGGTTTTATTTTTCAGTATTGAACATCATGATGATGCTTTCTCAGCTAGGTTTTCTTCATCAGATTCCTTTGCAAATGAAAAAAAAGTGAAAAATATGAAAAATTCAGTGTAATATGTGTGATTGCACTGAGCATTTCTTTAAGTCAAAGCCTTGCATACAATCCGATTGCTTTATCCACTTGCTTTCTATTAAGAGCAGTGAAAAACAAGCTATTAAAATATCATCTGAAAGAGACACATAGTGAATCCAAATATACTTATGAATCACTACAGCTTTATTGTAAGTGGAAATAGAGTTGAAATACTCTATGAAAATAAATGTTCTCTGGCATTTCCTAGTGAACTAGATTAATGACAAAATTGCATATATTTCTACTGAGCTTTAGAATCAGCTACAGACTGGTCACAGATATTGGTCTTCATTCCTGTTCATTACTTTCAAATTCTTTTATTAAAGTATAATTCTTGAAATCAGCAGATTCCAGAGGCAAGTATTAAGGATCTAATTTCATAGAATTGTTCATTAAAGTCAGCTGGGCTAGGATTCTTGTATATTTTTGATATTTTCAAAAATGTTCATTTAGCTTTCCACTACAGATGGTACTAGTAAAGGACGGAAGGGATTATAGGATACACTTTTTGTGCCTTCTTCTCAGGGATAATTGTACTTAGACCGGCCTTAATCAGAATGTGATAATTAGATGAATTATTTGACACATATTGCCCAACTAAAACTATAAGATGTTCATTTAAAAATTATTTCATACTTCCACCTAGCCTTACAAGTAGGTTTGTGCTGAACACAGGGTTGATAATATAGAGATGGTTTTTTTGTTGTTGCTGAGCAGGGATCACACAGAGCCAAGGCCTTTTCTGCTTTTCGCATTGCCCTGCTGGTGTGGAGACTGGAGATATGTGGGAGGCTGGGAGAAGACACGTCCAGGTCAGGCAGCCCAAACTGTCCAAAGGAATATTCCAGACCATATGACATCATGCTCTGTATAAAGAGTAGGGGGAAGAAGGAGGAAAGGGGGAGGCATTTGGAGTGGTGGCATTTGTCTTCCAAAGACACCATTGTGTGTGATGGGGCCCTGCACTTCTGGGGATGGCTGAATACCTGCCTGCCCATGAGAAGGAGTGAATTAATTCTTTGTTTTGTTCTGCTTGTGAGTGTGACTTTTGCTTTCCCTATAAAACTCACTCTATCTCAACCCACAGGTTTACCTTTCACCCTTCCAATTCTCTCCATGATACCACCTGGGGAGGAATGAGTAAGCAGCTGCATGGGGCTTGGCTGTTGACTGGGGTTAAAGTGTGACATAAGTGAAACACATTTGGTTTTCAGAACCAAACTGTGTTTTCTTATATTCAGCATATTCTCCTGAAAAGTCTTATGTTTGCTCATTATGGACAGCCTTATTGAGAAGCACTGTTTGCTGTAACTTTAAAAATAATCATAAGGAAGTCAAACAGCACCCACTTTAGCCTTGCATGATCCAAAGTTCGACAGTACTTTCTTGTCCAGCATGAAGAAATTACTTTAATAGCTTGGATTCTATTATGGTGAATTGACAAATGTAGATAGCCACACTGATATCTAGAGCTACCATTCCTCTATACAGAGTTAACAATGTTCAACAGTTTATTTCTTTATTTACTTAGATGGGGTTAATTGCAATTTCAGCTAATTGGTTACTTTAATCTGAATTTGAAATATGGTAAATGAAAAGCTCTCTACTCAGTCAGTAAAACAAGCTACCTCCTTCAATATGAGTCCCATTTTTGGTGCGTCAGGGAGAGACTCTACATGCTGGGCAGCAATCCAAGCTAGGTAACAAAACATATCTAGCTCTATCAAGGCACTAAAAGGCAAAGTGAACTGATACTTTGTGAAATAGTGGAGAAAAGTGTCCACCAGCACATTGTGATTAATTTTTGCCTTTGGAGAAACAGATGGATGAACTACATTATGAAAGAATGAAGCATAAATACAATGATTTAACCTATATTATCAATTAAGTTCTTTGTTTCTAAAACTCTAAGCCTGTTTCCTCATCAGGTGCAGGCTTCTTAAAAAAATCAATAAATGAAAGGAGTAATGGGTTGTATGTCATGAAATATGAAAGGGTAGGTATTCTTGTGATGTTATTAAGAGTGTTAAGATTACTGTAAGTGTTTACATTAGAATAATTTGTTAAGGTTTTCTGAATTATTCTGAATTATTCTGAATTATTACCTTCTAAACTATTCTGTATTATTAGATTTTACACTATTATTATGTATCTTTTTTTTTTTTTATTTCTGTAACTAGTTGCTGTTTAGTTGTATCTTTCAAAGAAGTAGTATTAAAGATTTCTGTAAGGCTAATTTAATAGCAGCTGCATCAGATCCTCAGATTCTTCCAGTTAGCAGGTTTCTTTGGCATTGGACCCTGTGCAAGAATTACTCCTTCTACTACAGTAAAGAAGAACATGCATTCCTCTTTAAGTTACATGCATCATTTGCTTATATCTCTGCCAGGTTGTCTGAACTTATATTTCACAAACAGGAGAAAAATAAAGGACTGAAAATTATTCTCTTAATAAGTATGGCAAATATACACAGTAAGTAAATTTTAGTGTAGCGTTGCCTTGTGTTTGATTTTGTACCATCAAAGAATGATTAACTTATAGCTGAGGTAAAAGACATCTCTTAGGTGACACAAAGCTATAGGAAATGGGCAAATATGTAATGATAGAAATGTGAGCCATCCAGTTGACACTTCTAGTCATTTTCTATGTCTTTTAGAAGTACTCTTTCTTCATGGGGAGTAGGAAAGGTGATAAAGTCTTTTTCTAAAAACTGTATTATCTCATAATCAGTCTTAAACACAGAGATATTTGTGTGCTGTCCCTCCAGTGTGTGTATAGTTATATGTATATGTATTTATACAGGCACATACACATGCACATATACAAATCTGAGATCCTATCAATTCCTTTGGAGATGATGTGAATGTTCCAGGGCTGGGAAGAGAAAAGTATCATGTGATACTACTACACACACATTTGAAATACTAAATTATTGGGATGTCAGCCATTTTCACAGGAACTAAAAAAAGGTCTCATACTTCTTGGAAATGAGCCTCAGTTGGTTTCTTCCCTGCAGTTTTTCATAAGAAGAACCTGATGATATACTCTTCTACTGGTATACATCAGGTAAAGATTCAGGGAAAAGGAATGGATCTGGAAGAAGTCTTCATTAGTTGCACTGTCACAAACAGCTGGTCACATTTGACTTTCTTACTTTGAAAAACTTTCTGTAGGTAAACTTCTGTAACCAGTGAAGAATAGATTGTGCTCAAATCATACTTCACTTTGTTTTAAATTACGGTGCTATATTCCTCAGATCAAACTCAAAAGCCCTTTGTTTTCATTGATCTTGTAGGTCATGGCATAGCATGGTTGCAGCATACATAGGGTCAAGGACAGTATACTAGCACTGCACATAAAAAAATATTCCTTTCACCCTTGGATATAAAACGTAAGAAGGAAGTAAGTATTTTTAAGTTTAATTCAAAGACTATCTCTCTATGAACAAATAAGCTATTTTGTAACAAAGGATTGCTGTATGAACCAGCTCAGACCTTGACAGCTTATAAAGCCCTATGTACAGAAAGTAGTAGCCAACAGCAATAGAGGCAATAGAAAGCTCAAGTTACAGAGCCTTCTGCTGTGAACTGAAGATAAGAATACCAGCATGACAAAATCTGCTAGACCAGGCACTGATGAAAGTGTCTGAAAACTTTGGAAAAATTTCCACCACTTTTCAGGTCAATCATGGATTTTCTTTCTTTTGTTCTCAGATGGATATGTATCCATTCTTAACACAGCTAGGTTACCAAAGTAATCAACCATACAGCAAAGAGCCTGTCACTTGTCAGACGGAAAGTCTAAGAGAAACAAAACCCAGGCTGCAAGTGGTTGCAGGCCTTTCTTCTACAGTCTTAATTCCAGGCTCCCTTAAATTCTTTTTTCCTGTTGTTACCTTCCCTCCTTACTTATCAAATCAATAAATCAGCTTGTACATTTAATAAAATCATTTAAGGAGTACGTACCTTTTTCTGCCAACCTGAACCTGACTAAGTAAGTTGTCTGGTCTATAATGCAGAACATTCCTTTCTCCTTTCAAACACTTCTTCCTGTAGGCTCAGAATTGAAGGCTTTATCTTAAAACAAACAAAAAACCCCAAACAAACTACCAAAGCCAAGGGTTCTTTTTAACAGCTTATCTTTCTTTAAGTCTTTTCTTCTCTGACACATATTTTACCATAATCTTTTTTTTTTTTTTTTTGAGTTCTTTATAGCTGACATGGTTTAGTGCTTTTATTATTTATAAATC
>WEZZ01004116.1:22079-32407 GCA_013400585.1 Chloropsis cyanopogon
ATTGCTTGCAAAAGCATGAGAGAGAAGACTTGAGGAGATTGAGATTTCAGATCTCGAAAACCTTGCCCTTATGAATATGCTTGGGTTTTTCTGCAGGTGAAGAACAAATTGTGAAGCTCCCAGGCAAGCAGTGTACTTGCTCTACTACTTGGTGCATTTTTATTGTTGAAGAAACACAAGAACTGGGTGAAAACCACAAAGCACGATGACCAAAAAGTATTTCTTCTGAGTATTAAATTGCCTGAATTCAGGCATAGTTAAAAACTGTTCCCATATAAACCTTAAAACAATAAAAATCTTGTCATTTAAGCATTAATAAAGTTGCAGTTAATGTTAGGATGACTATTTAAAATAATTTTCTGAACCTGACAAAGCAAAAATTGAAGCACTGCAAACATTTAAACTGTAGTTAAATAAAAAATTATTAGCTATTAAGGTAAAAGTTATTAGAAAAAACTGGTCCAAATATTTGTTGCTGCTTGCTGCCTAGGTTCTGGGAGCCTTTGTTTGGGATATTTCAGACAGAAACTACTGGATGTCTTTAGGTATAGACCTCAAATTCTACATCACCGTTCAGTCTGGTATTATTCAATCACTCCAAAAGTGAACACGTTGTAAGTAGCATCTTGTTATTTGTCCATCTGTTCTTCATGACACCAACAAATCGGCAGGCTGGGAAAGAAGAAACCATCCCATGGCAGCCCTGTGATATTAATGTTTTTTGATTTAAATATAATTCTGAGTTTTAGCTCATGAAAGTAAAGAAGGCTGGAAGATTGACTAAATAAAGTTCATGAGGCAAGGAGTTCAGTTGTAAAATATAATTTTTTTGTGTTAAATCACCCAAAAATTGTCAATATTTAGGTGGAAGAGTATGGTTAAGGATTGCCTACATTTAGAATTAATTTAATATTAGCTTACAAATGGTGTTGAACAGCTGCCAATGGATTCTCCCATTGAGAAATGTCACAAAGCAACTGACTGTGTTGTTTTGTTTCTAAAACCTCTTTTATCTTTTGTGTCTTACAATAAATATATCCAGTTGTACTCTTGCTTGCAAATCATTTATCACTGCAAAAATACTTTCTCTGTGCAGCCCTGAAATTGAGACAATAACATTACTTTTTTTATTATTCACTATAATTTGAAATACTGATATGAACAAGCTGTATTTTATCTGCATCTCCACCATGGTCAAGGTCTAGGTTGTCAGATTTTAGGAAATTATCTAGGGTGTCCAGCCAATTTCCTTTATTAACAAAACTTAGCTGGGGAATCTCTAAAAATGTAACCGGACTCTTAACAATGTAATTTATATTTTTTTTTTTCCAGGAAATAACATATGAGAGAAGATAAGAATTGTCATGCTGGGATGAGTCAGTCCACCCATTACAGCAGTAGACTACAACCAAGAATATCTATTCTTGTGTGTTTTACATGAACATGGAAAAATGTTATGCTTAAAGAAATGTTATGAGGAAGGAAATGCACTCTGAAGGGTAAAGAGACCTAATGAAAACCTTCTGTGATTGTTCCACATATTTGATAGATTGAAAGGGGATTGATATTTTTGAAGGTTACAAAGTTGTACTTGAGTAAGCAGCACTCCAGCTGAGAATAAAGCATTTGCTAATGAACTGCATAGGTTGTCAACCAACATTTTTTGGATTAGCACCCCATTAACAGAGCTATTTCATAATCACTTTCACTTCAGTCTAGAAGAAATTGGTGAAAAAATTGACTTTGTTAGTATATGTCTCAATTACTTTAATGAGAGAAAGGGTCATTAGCTGTTACACACATTTTTAAGGACTATTAGGTACCTTCCCTTAGTTGTCTAATCCTCTGAAAAATGTAATATTGCTATATTCCATACTAGCACACTTTGTGTTGCAGACAAAAAAATCTTAATTGTTAGGTTAGTGAGAAACATCGGCTGTTTTCTTTAGGAAATTAAAGTATCTGCATATCCAAGCACATAAACATATATATATATATATATCTCCATATAGATGTACACAGTGAAATTTAATCCTATTTTTGATTCACTTGGGAGTCATAGAAATGCAGTACATAAAGAGATCATGAGAGGCTGTGATGTATGTATGATCCTGGTTTCAGCTGAAACAGTTTTCATCTTAGTAGTGGGTACAGTGCTGTGTTTTGGATTTACTATGAGAATAATGTTGACAAAACAGTGATGTTTTGGTTGTTATTAAGTAGTGCTTACTACAACTTAAAGTAATTTTTCATATTGTGCCAATGAGGAGTTGCACAAAAAGCTAGGAGGAACCATGGCAAAGTCAGCTGACTGGAAATGGCTAAAGAGATATTCCACACCATAGATGTCATGCTCCATTTATAAATTGGGGTTTAATTGATCAGAAGCTGCTTGAAGAGAGGCTGAACATCGGTCAGTGGGTGGTGAGCAACTGTATTGTGCATCACTTCTTTCTCTCAGGTGCTATTACATAGAATCATAGAATGACTTGCTTTGAAAGGAACCTTAAAGATCCTCTAGTTCTAACACCCCTGCCACAGGCAGGGATGGCTTCCCGTAGACCAGGTTGTTAAAGTCCACTCCAGCCTTGAATACTTTTAGAGATAGGCCATCCAAAACTCCATCTCCACACTTCAGATATCAGGATGTCACACAGGACAGTGTCAAATACTTTACACAAGTTCTGGTAGATGACATCAGTTGTCCTCCTCTCACTCATCATTGCTGTAACCTCATCATAGATGGAAAAGAAATTTTTCGGGCACAATTTTCTGTTAGGGAAGCCATAATGGCTGTCACCAATCATGTCCTAACATAGTTTCCAGAAGCATCTCCTCCATGATCTTGTTGGGCACCAAGACTGAGAGGCCTGTAATTCCCTGGATCTTCCCTATTTTCATTTCTAAAAATCAGCATTATATTTCCCCTTTTTTAGTCACTGGGAACTTCCCCAGACTGCCATGCCTTCTCAAATATGGTGAATGGCGGCTTAGTCCTTTCCTCAGCCAACTCCCTCAGGACCTTTGGATGTATCTCATCAGGTCCCATGAACCTGTATGCCTTCAGGTTCCTGAGAGAGTTTTTTACCTCAACTACCACAACAGCAGATGATTCTTCATTCTCCCACTCTCTTTTTTTATTACAGTTATCAATACTTTTATAAATTAGTAGTAGTAGTAGTAGTAACAGTATTAGTACCTGTAGTATCATATGTATTTTGTTTCAGTTATTAAACTCTTTTCATTTCAACCCACGAGGTTTATGGTTTTTCTTTCTCTCATTCTCCTCCCCACCAGGGGGAAGGTGGGCAGTGGAGTGGATGACAAACTGACTGGTACGGAGTTGCAGGTTGGGGTTAAGACATGACAACTATTAACTTTCATAACATATTTTTCTTACTTATTTCAAAATTTCTGGTGATGGAGATATTATAATCTTTCAAGGCATTTCATTGAAGTGTATAATTACATTTACCATTAGTCTTTTTTCCTCCTGATTAGAACATTAACCTGCATTATTCCCTTTCAAATTCATTATTGTCATCCTGTTGACAGGGCACATGGAGAACAGATTATACCCTTTTGCTTTACAGCTGTCTTTTATGTATTTAGAGATTTAACATTTCTCTTCCAACTTCCCCTCTAGATGGACTACATCAGTTCTCATTTGGAATGTCTGATCAATCCCATTGTTTTCTTCAAACTCTATACAACTCATTTACATATTTAAAATATTTATTGCCTGACATTTTACCACAGTCACATGAGCGGAAATCCATATGGACGTGGTTTTCTCTGTGGAAATGTGTTTCTATTGCAGGAAAAAACACAACTATCAATTTTCCAGCAGTATAAATTAAGCGGTTTGGTTCATACCTCCTGTCAGAGACTGAAATCTTATGGTTTAAAACAACTTTATGTAGGACTTTTGCCTATTACGACAAAGTTGTTTAACAAAATTTGCATGGAAGACCACTGCACCGTGAATGCAGCCCCTGGGCTGAGGCCCCAAACTATGAGTTAAAATGCCTAAGGTTGTTTCAGATAAGAAAAAGTGACACTATTATTTTAAGCATATCCATTTTATGAAGTATTTGACACTTTCACAGGAGGATCAAGCCCAGCAGCTTCAGGGTGGAGGCCATAGCTCCAGGCTTGTCTGCTGCCAGGTTTGCATTGACCCCCCCAACCAAAGTGGGGAAGAGGAAGGTCTTGGGTGTGTGGAGCAATCTCTGGTCAGAGGCAGTGAACACCCATCCTCCCTTACACGAACAGACTCAGCTGGGAAATCGCCCCCCCACCCTAGGAAAGCCACATCCACGGGACATGCATGTGAAGGGGCAGTAGAGGAGGTGTCACAATCCATCAAAGGCCCCTGAAGTTTCCCCAGACTCATTCCTGAGGCCTTGCACCAGAACACTGCACGTGATGCAAAATGATGCAACTGATCCATGGTCTTACAAGAGACAAACTTGTCTTCCCCAGGAGAGGCACCATGGTGTTCCTACCTGCCCCAAAAGTGTATTAATGCTTTGGAGTCAATACTTTTCTGTGGGGGACCCTCACCACCAAGAAGACCAGGTGGAGGGGACAGATGAGACACTGTTGGGACCCATGAAGTAGTGATATGTTTTTTCTTAGTATGTCTCTGTCAATCTTCCTGTCCCTCCTTTTTTATTTCTTTCGTTCTCTTTCTTCCTCTTTACCTTTTTTACTCTTAAATAAAATATGTAATTTAAAATAAAATATACCAATTTTTTGGTATCAACATCTAACCTTGTTTAGTTTTAATCATGTTTTGGGGAATATTTTGAACCTTTGAATATTCGTAATCCACAGAGAGCTCACTTCCTCCTCTGTGACTAGAGGGGATCATAACACCTCCTCAGTTCTTGATTTCCTTTTTCTTTCCCCCTCATTTCCCAGTTCTAGCATTTTCCACATTGACAATGAGTTCTTCTTCTTCTTGTTACAAAAAGACAATACAAAGTGAGTTGAAGCTTCTGGATGAAAGATGGATTCTTGTAATATATCTTTGAATGAGCAAGTAAAAGTACAACATTAAGTGGCAGAAAGATGGATGGGTAGAAAGAATATCAGGGATATGAATTTGTTTTCCTTTGTTGCCAGGATCATTATGGAGCCTGGGGCTGACTCCCTCCCTTTGGAGCACTAATTTCATGTTCATCCCTTTGCTGGTGATGCCTCACCTTACTCAAGGCAGAGTAGATTAGATATAGGTAGAAGTTCTTTACTATAGCATGTAAACCTGGTCTAGCAGAAATTTCCCTCTCCATGGCTGGGGTGTTAAAACTAGGTCCCTTTTAGCTCTAACCATTCTATGATTCTTTGATTCTACTTCTGTTTCATTTGTAAACTTCACTGCTGTCTAACTTACCTATCTATCAGGTTCTTACCTGTATGATTTTTGTGAAGCCTTTCGTGCTCATCTCAGCTCTTCACTTGTGTGCATGGTTCTCCTGGGTCATTCCACTGATAACTCCCTTAAGGGAGATGATCCTCTGCTTAAACTACTTTGGGGGGGAAATCAATAGGGTGAATCAGCATATCCAACTTTTTCATAAGTGAAAACAGCTGTTCATTCCCTCCTTTCCACTCCCACATCAAGTAGATCCTAAATTAATTTTGCAGTGTTGATTTGTTTTGTTTGGTTTACCCCTGGTGAGGGCGGCATAAAGGAAGAAAGAGGGGGGGGTCTAGACTGTAATCATGGTTTTGCTGTAGTAACTGTATTCTGTGTGCCAGTTTGCGTAACTTATCTAGAAAAGCTTAGAAACATGCCAAAGTGCTTCATCTGCTAACTAGACAAACTGAATAGCTGCTGATAAAGCTGTATTGGGTGACTTATTTCATTTTAAAGCAAGCCATCTAACAGGATTTACATATTCCCCTTCTGGTAGCTGAGATAATCTGACTTCTGAATGAGGGTGAGAAGCTTATGCATATGAATAAGAAACATTTGTTTATTTAAAGTGATTGACAGAGGGTCAAAAGAGTGATCTGATGTGATTTAGATCATCTGTTGTTTTCAAACATCATCTAAAGAGACCTCTCGGATTGTCCCAAGGTATGCAATACTAAAACTGTAAGGACATCAGATTTGATAATAAAAAGATTGCAACAGCATGAAATAGTAAGATTTCCTTAGATCTTTAGAAGCCCAGAAACATTAAATAATTCTTATGCCTAGCTTTCAGAGAACTTTTCTGACCAAAATTAGGAAGGGATGTGCTTGTGAGTGCATGTGTAGACAGTACAGATGTACAAATATCCCACAAAAACTTTTGGTTTAATATCACGGAGAGTAAAAGAGATTGGGAACTTCTACAATGATCAGTAGTTTTGCTGCCTCAATAATTTTTTCTTTCAAGCTACTCAGAAAGATCCCCAGAGCTGGCCCAAGACCTCTTTCACCAACACATAAAAAATTCAATTTTGCAGCTCTATAGGTGAGAATCTGACAATGGCTGGAGCAGGAATACAAAGCTACAGGGAAGGTGTGGTGAGCTCAGATGCTTGCTCTTGCTCCTGCTGCCTGACAGATGGGAAAATGTGAGGAACAACTGCTCCCACACCAGCAGCTGCCACCGTTGCCTGCCCACTTTCCAGAACTCTGGCAGAGATAAATCTTGTATTGGGGTCATGGACATCATTCATATATCCATTTGGTCTATGCCAACAGCCACTTTTTTTTCCTACTCATTTGTATAACATATCTGTTTTCTGCGCAGAATTCTAACTCTGATGTGTGCATGCTCTTAAAAAGAGCCACATCGGATCATGCTACCATGAAGTACTGTTGTGTTCTTTAAAATTTTTAATATGAGATTTTTAATGCAAATTGTTATTAACTCTAATAGCTTTCTATTAGTCTTTTCAGTTTGTATCAGCTCTGTATTCTCTTTCTGAAACTGAATGAAAAAGAAATGAACAAAGGATTTAGTTCCATTTGTTCCCTAAAAAAAAAAATCTAGAATGAATAAAGGAACACTTTGTCTTTTGCTTCAGGTAACTGATACATTTAAATACAGTTCTTCTCTACCAAGACCTATTCAAGTCTACAAGCTGAATATTTCTGTGCACTGAGGGTATGACCTTGAGGAAATTCTGATTAGAATTTGAATTTCTTCCACAAAATGAATTTCTTATACTTGTATTTTAGATCCTTTTCAGTCACATTTTGCATTAACCATTTACTCAAATCCCTTTTAGCAACTGTCATGTCCATTGCATTTTAGAACACTTTAGTCAATTCAAATGCTGATATTAAACACTCCCAAAGACTTTTCCAATATGTGGGTAGACTTCCATGATAGAGTTGTTATCTCTTTTAGTAGTCTTTGGAATCTTCCCACTGAGTTTGGTCTATCAGTCAGTGCTTTGCTATCTTCTTCTCTAACCATATTTAACTGAGCTTAGAAACATATTGGAATATGGCTTTTCTCTAGGAAAAATCTGTTCTTCCTTGTATCTGGTTTTCATTAATAAGGTTTCAGAACAGTCACCAGGAGGTGTGTTTGATCAAAACCCCAGAACTTTCTGCATTCCAGCTCTTAATTGCATGTATTGTTAGAAAACTATTTCATATTAATAGATTGCTTTTGCTACTTGCAGGAAAGAAGAACACCTGCTGTTAAAATTCTGGCTAACTGTTTCTTAACCCATCATTGTCAGTTTAATATCCAATTTTTTCCGCACAGTCATTTCAATTTTTAAGAAACTGTACATATATATCTACAGATGCATATATGTAGATATATTTTAAAAATGTATATATATATATGATTTACCTGGTGGACCTGTTTATTTTTCCCAGAAATTTTACTTGGAATGGAGGATAGAAAAATGTATATTCCCCATCATACATTTCTAAAGATTGATTCACGTTTTGAAATCTTTAAAACCAGGCATGGCATTTAAAGTATTATGGAATTATTCAAACAAAAACATATTTCTCCCGTGTTTTAATCAACTACAGCTACTAATCAAAGAATTTAAAATTTCTATTGATTTTCAAAGAACCACTCAGCACAAATGATATGGGCAGTCAAAATAGAAGGTTAATAATCCTGAAATTATGCCATCTCATCCAGCAGTACTAGGTGATATCAGTTTATTTCTGAATGTTTATCTTCATAAGAAATTACATATTTAAGACTGCTGGACAATGAATTTGTAGACATTTGAGTCTACTGGAAAGAAGAAAGTGTAAGAGTTTATGAGTTAGGCAAAACAGAAAAAGGGAAAGGATATTTCAAGATATATTTTTCATATATCTGAGAAACATATTGGAGAATGCAAAACCATTTTTTGAGGTTTATGTGTCTCTAAGTTTTACTGTCTCTTTTCCTCTTTTTGTTTTCCAATATTGTTTTGCTTCTAACTCTGCACCTTCCCCCACCCAAGCAATTGTATCCTGTTTTGTTTTTTTTTTTTTTTTATGTTTTTATGGTGTGGGGTTTTTTGTTTGTTTGTTTTTTAAGTTTTGGGTGTTTTTGTTTGGTTTTTTTGGTGTTTTTTTTTCTTTTTTTTTGCCAGGGATTAATGATGTTTGTATTCTCCAGCTGGGAGAGGTCTTCATTTTCTGTCATTGGCTTGAGTCCATATTTTCTTCTGTTTTCTGTGACCTCATTATAAACCATAACTAACCATGACATCTTTATGCTATGGCAAGAAGAGTAGAACAGGTTCTTCTGAAACTAATATTGATTTTGTTCTTTATTTCCTTTCTTCAGTATAGACAAAGTATCAATATCATAATCATTATTTGGAGACATGGTAAAATGAAGGCTCATAAAGCCTTGCCCATAAATTTCTAGGAAGAAAAAGCTTCAATCTTTTGGCATTTATATATTTGCCTCTCTTGTCACATGCAGATTAATTTTTAGATACTCAGAGGTTCAGATGTAGAACTCCTACATCAAAGTGCAGTGAGTCTAAACTATTAGCAGAATGATTCAAAATTTTTGCAGAAAAGAATATTAACTTATCATGAAATGCATATAATATTTCCAAGATAAAAATAAAATCAGAAAAACTAGAGGATGAATCATTGGTTATCCAGGAACTTAAAAGTGTGAAAAAACATCTTTCAATCCAAATGACTACTGTTAAACTGAAAACAAGTTAATTTTATAAGACAAAAGAGGAAGAATTAGCTCCTAAACAGTCATAAAACAAATCCCCAAACAGCTAAGAATAGATCAAACAAATAAAAAAAACCTCAAAGTGGAATATGTGGGATATGCAGTTTCTATATTTTTTTTTCCTTTACCTTGGCCTAATATATAGGCAATATATTCTGGCTCTCTCAGTCTAAATAACAGTTTATAATGTATTACTTTCAGCAGAGGACATTTCAGCTGGAAAGCTAGGTGCAAATAAGGAAACAACAGAAACAGAATATTCAATTTCTTTAATTTTTTTGTGCTCTCTTTGTGCAAAATTATGTTCTTTTGCTTAAGGAGAACAAGATTTAAGTCCATCATAAGCATGAACAAAATTGCATGACTTTCTCCAGAGAGGGCACTTAAAATTTCCTTTCTACTGTCTAAGATTAGAAATATGTTTACTCTTTTAAATATGTCTATGGGATTAAGTGGAAAGATGATGCAAGAAAGCTTGCACTAAAAGTCTAAATAATTCAAGTTTAAAGTGATAAAATAGTTTTCTTACCTTTCTCTGAAAACCTAATAAAATGTTTTAGTTGAAGTAAACCGCTATTAACCTAAAACAAACAAGCAAAAAAATTTACAATTTTGCTGTAAGCAACAGTAAATTTATCAACAACTATTTTAAAATGTTGACCAAGAATTTTACTCTATTTCCTGCTTTATTTTTCTGAAGATTAAATATTCACACATAGAAATGTAATTTTAAGAGTGAGATAATTTATCTGGAGAAGAGAATAATATTTGGAGTATTTTCTTCAGATGAATTCTTCATTATTTTGAAGCCAATGTTTTCCCTCTTCTGAGGAGAAAAAAAAAGCCTAAAAACTTCCAAGGGTTCCAAGGCCCACAGTTCTGTGGTCAGCAGGACACTTCAGCATTGTGACCCAATAGGTCTCTGACTGTGTAAATTCAGCTTTTGCCAAATATGAATTGTGTTGCTGAGCAGCACTCCTACTACATTCCCATTGCTATAGTGCTCTTTATCATTGATACAAAAAATGATAAAATTGTGTCCAGTTAAGTAAAACTCTTTGTAACCATTGCTGTGCTTTAGGTTCGACTGAGTCTGTTTACCGACTGTATGAATAAACAAACACAAAAGCTTTGCTAGATTTCAACATTGACAGTGATAGA
>WEZZ01004117.1:349-14738 GCA_013400585.1 Chloropsis cyanopogon
TAATAATTATGGTATTCATTGATATTCTCTATTTCGATTAGGATTATTCTTCATAGTTAGTATCAATCATAATCTGTGTCCAAATATGAGACTCAAAATAGCCACTATAATCTTAAAATATTATATATCAGTATTATATAATTAGATTTTTTGAGAAAAAAATCTATTTTGGTGTATAGGCATTAAAAAATGCTCTTCATAAACTACATAGAGAAAAAAAGGAAGGAGTCTGGTGAGAGCACATACTAATTAGGTAAATGCATACGTTCTACATGGAGCAATTTAGTCAGTGACAACACAACATTTTTCATTAGTCTGGGATCAGTGTTTTCATCATAAATAAAGAAAATCTTTTTCAGTGACTCCAAGGGGAGCAAAGGTCTATGATAAATGAGCCAGTAAATGGCTACATAACAACAGTAATCCATCTCTTTATTTCCTCAGGGAAAGACAGTAGTTCAGGTGCATGCTACTAACCAACAAAAGTGTATTGTCTTTTCAACAGGTGATTCTAACTTTATTCTTTCAAAGCACATTCCCAGGTGCTTTACCCTGAAAAAGATTTCAGGTTCTGTATCCTAACTGGACGAAATTAATTAACTTAGATTTCAAGTGCCTCACTAGGTCAGCTATATCTCTGTGGTGAAAGCTTTATTATTTTAACATATACATCGTGATTTTGAGGGTCCATTTGCAATGTAAAACAAGGGAGACCAGAAAGTGAACTCCAGCACTACAACCTCATCATCTATTGAGTTACTTATTAATTCAATTTCAAGCTCTTTTCAAAAGAAATTTTACAGTATTGAGATATCTACTGACTCAAATGAGAGCTCAGACAGCTTGCACATATGCAGACAGCTGTCAGAAATGAGTGTCATCCTCCAGGAGTACTTAGGTATTAAACACCATCTGATTTTCTCTACTGTATCCTGCAGGGCCTATGGTATCCTAACAACCTAAAGGGCACACATGTCCTATAGTTCCTGCACTAGTCACACTATAGGTGCTTGTTCTGTAGGGTATCTAAAACCTCACTAGATGACCATTTCTAAGTCTTGATTTTTGTCCAGAAGAAGAAAGAAAGAGGAAAGAAGAAAGAAAAGAAAGAAGAAAGAAGAAAGAAGAAAGAAGAAAGAAGAAAGAAGAAAGAAGAAAGAAGAAAGAAGAAAGAAGAAAGAAGAATGAAGAAAGAAGAAAGAAGAAAGAAGAAAGAAGAAAGAAGAAGAATGAAGATCATCATCACAGGTAACAAAACCCAACTCAGCCTAATCACTGTGGGCAGTAAAGGAGGGAAAAGAAAAAGCCATGACACTGTGCAAACACTGCTCAATCATATTCAGAACAGCAGCAGGTTTTCAACATTTAGTCACAAACCCTAAACACAGCAGTGTATGGAATACTATGAAGAAAACAGTAACCAGAATTAGTTTTAAGGGCCATTTTTCAGAAACCAATTGTTATGTGACAGAAGTATACGGTTTTGTGTATCGGCAGTGGTGCCGCAGCCAGTTATGTTCTTTGTTACTACATAGCACCAGGATCTGGAGTAGTTGTTATTTGGCTGAAGTGACATGATTTGCATCATCTAAACCAATTTGTCAAGCTGGAAGTGACCTAACCATGATTTATAATTGCATTTTTCTAGATTATTAAAAAGGGAAAATAGAAAGAAAAAAAGGAAAAAAAAAAAGAGAAGGAAGGGTGAATTTCCTACTACTGCATACTAAATCTACCTGATATAAATGTTTACTGGTTTACTCTAGTGACTGTATTGCTTCTGTACCCCAATTCTTTTGAATTGCATGTCTGAGGAATAAAGATACCTAAGCTTTGTGCTGAATTATGATACCCTGACTAATGTGTCATAATTTGAAAATATTTATTCCCTATGTTATGTTTTTCCATAATCCATAGGAGGCCCTCCCAAAAGGGCAGGATGTTTTATTTCCTACTCTCACAAGAAAACAGATATTCTGCGAGAAAATGCTTCTGCATCTTAATGGGATTCTTAATCACCCAGCGAGTTTTATGAGAAGATGCTCAGTTTTTCATATTTTTACTAATTTCTTTCTATAATCTGATAGATAAGTGCAACTTTTGAGATATGTCCTTTCATTAAACTTATCTGTCCATAAGCAGATTTTAGATTATTGCAAATATAAGTACTGCAGCAGTATGACAAGATTCAAGATATTTCAAATGCAAGAGAAATACAAGTTATTCTGCAGATTCACTTGTCTAATCTAATTTTAGCCACCTAAAAGTTAAGTATGTGAATCGAGCAGCTCCTCTTGATGCTCAATATAGTTAATGGAAGGAGACAGTGTGAATGCCAGTTAGACTGATAGAGTGACTGTTCCTTCAGTTGTAAAATAATGACCTAAGACAAGTGGAAGAGACTTTACATAATTTAAAGATAGATATAGATGACTAAATTGTGGTGACTTCAACTTTATGAAAAGAATCCCAGTTGTAAAATTCATTCAATAACTAAGCCCAGAAATAAATAAACGTTTAAAAATTTAGATAAAATTTGTAAACATCAGTTTTTTTACCTGGGGTAAGTGGTTTCAGTTGCACCTCCTACAATGTGGTTGGTTGTGAACAGTAGTAAAACAGTAAACCAGCTCAGAGTAGATGGAGTTCAGCACAGAAGTTCCAAACTGCCCAGGAAAGACCTTTACACACTGTAGTCTCATAATCTTAAATAGAAATCCTATGACAAAATCTTTGATTAAAGCTTATCAAACCACAACCTACACACTGACTGGGCGTGGCACTCAGTGCTATGGTCTGGTTGACAAGGTGGTGTTTGGTCAAAGGATGGACCTGATGATCTCAGGGGTTTTATCTGACCTAATTAATTCTGTGATTCCATCTACAAATTCATATTACCTTAGTTATTATGTCACTTCAGAAAACTGAAATACTCTAGGTATACTTATACAATGGGTATTTTTGCCTGGGTATATGTATCATTTTCTAATATAGTGCATAACCTTTCTAGTGTCTTTCTAGTCTAAAAATTGTATTTTTTCCTTATCAGTATACAAACCAAGAATAAGATACCTTAGTATCTACATTTTAATCATACATTTTATGAATCCTTAGTAGATGACTTCTTTCTATGGGTACACTCTCTTTAACAGAATGCTTAAGGTGCAGATTTAAAAAAATCTCTTGAAGGATATTACTAAGTGTGCTTACACTTTTAAGGAAGATGGCAAATGCTGTAGTGGCATTTATTTATATATATATATACTATCATCCTCGAATGAAATGTTGCTGGTGTAAACAGTACAAAGGCAAGTGGCTCTTTCCCTCCACTCCAAAACTTCCCTCCCCACCCTGCCACCACGTATAAAGTTACAGTCAGTTACTGATCTTCAGCAAAATCACAGGAGCTGATTGTGTTTGGAAGTGGAAAGCACTAAAACTTTAACAATGTAAGATAGAAAAACAACCTTTAAAAAACCTTAGAATAACACTTCAAGTGCAGAAATGGCTAAGAACAGATAATTACTGAAACTGAGCTAAGTCATTAAGCTGTGGTGGTTTGTAATATCTCTCTATACTTTGAGTCTAAGAGAGTTGCGTTCTGTGCTATGAGTCTGAATTATCTTTTCTGGTAACATTTAACTGCAGCTAACTGCAATTTAACCAATACAAAGACTTCAATTGTTTAGGATTTTTTTTAAAAAAAACAACAACCCACAAAGTTCTATCTATACAGTAAGTATGCTTTGTTGCAAGATAAGTCTGTATAAGAGGGATCTCCCAGAATAGACTCCCATTTCACCCTTCAGATATTGTCTTCATAGAGCTAGGAAAAAAAATCCATTTGCTGAACCTTACTTAATTATGTTAATGTTGCTTCTGATGATATTCGAGACAGGCTAGTTTATCTAGTGCCTTCCTTTGGGGCTGTCATATATCACAGAACAATTGCATGAGGTCTGTATCTTCCTGAACTTGCAGAGTTGGGCCAGCCATCTTAACCAAAGCTTCTCAAATGGCTTTCAGTTCCTACACTCAAGTAACTGAGCTGAAGCCACTGTTTCTTTGAATACCAGCTTCATCTGACTTTACACACATACTTAAAGAGCCCAGTTGTAGCAGGACACTTGGAAAATCTGTCACTGAATAGCAAGTTGACAAGTTCACAGTGTGCCCTTGTGGCCAGCAGTATCTTGGGGTGATCAGGAAAAGTGTGGCCAGCACGTCCAGGAAGGTGATCCTCCCCCTCTACTCAGCCGTAGTGAGGCCACATCTGGAGTGTTTTGTCCTGTTCTGGGCTCCTCAGTACAATTTATGATAGAGTTGGCATTGAAAATATGCAAGATGAAAAAATTACAACGATGGAGGTAAAGCATGAGAAAGTTGTGCTGATGATTCAAATATCATCTTGTGTTTCAAATGCATCTAAAAAACCTGCCACAAGATATTTGCAGAAATTTTTCAGCAATAATTTTGAAATACTTTAAAACGGAACACATTTGTACATAACTGTCTACCAAATAGTCTCAGAAAGCTCCAAAGGCTTGTTAGAAATGGGAAACTTCAATTTCTCTGAATACTGTAATACTTGGTAAAGGCACAATGTTAACCTTTTCTATATCAATCCATTTGAGTTTTACAAGATACAAATTACTTCCAGTATTCTTGTCTTCCTCCTAAAATAAATACTTATTGAATAGCTTATTTTAATAAATTTACTGAGATGACAGTAGTTTTGCATATAAACTTCTCAGGATGACAGTATCTAGTTGATGTACTTATAGTCCAAACATAGAATTTTCCTGAGCCAAATGTAAGCAAGGATGAAAGACCCTTCCTACAAGCATGTTTAAACTGGTTAAAATATTATCATGTTGTTCTGCTTTCCTTGATAGCTCTCAGTTTCAATCCTTGAAGTGTACAGACTTGAGGAAGTCCTCTGTTTGGCAAAATTTGACTCAGATATTTTTTAAAAATACTCTGAATTCTTTGGAACAGGATCCATTTGTGCCAACATTTGGGTTCTGTCTTATGTAATTGCAACACAAATTCCAAGCCCAACCTCTCAGGATAAAAGAATCTCAAAGTAAGAAAATCTGGATTTTTTCCAAGTGTGTTTTGTGGATTTTGACTACATGTGTTAGGGCCACAGTGGAACCAAGTGATTTCTGCCCTGGTGTGGTTTACTGTCTGTTCTGGATTGACCTGGGCTGGTTGCCAGGTGTCCACCAAGCCATTCTCTCCCTCTCACTTTATTAGTAGGAAAGAGGGAGAAAATCTGATTAAAAGCTTGTGGGTCAAGGTAAGGACAGGGAGATTGCTTATGTGTTACTATCACAGGCAAAGGAGACAGAACCTGGGGAAATTAATTTAATTTATTGCAAATTAAACACAGTAGGATAATGAGAATTAAGAACAAACCTAAACACACCTTCTCCCAGTCTCCACTTATTCAAGAGATAAGAGGGACGACTGAGAGAGGATCCTTGCCAGGGTCACCAGCTCCTGCTAGGACCCTGCTCTAGCATGGGCTCTCCACAGAGTTCAGCTGTCTTCATGACATACCTACGTGCTCTGGCATTTGGTTGCCTACAGGTTGTAGGGTGGATCTCTGCTGCACCATGGTCCTCCTGGGGCTTCATTGGGACAACCTGCCTCACAATGGCATGCATCATGGGTTGCAGCTCCTCCCTCTGCCTCTTCACTGACCTTGGTGTCTAAAGGGCTGTTTCACATTTTTTCACTCCTCTCTTGCAGCTGTTGTGCAGCCATTTTTCCCCATTTCTTCTGTAAGTTATTACAGAGGTATTACTACNCATGACATACCTATGTGCTCTGGCATTTGGTTGCCTACAGGTTGTAGGGTGGATCTCTGCTGCACCATGGTCCTCCTGGGGCTTCATTGGGACAACCTGCCTCACAATGGCATGCATCATGGGTTGCAGCTCCTCCCTCTGNGCCATTCTCTCCCTCTCACTTTATTAGTAGGAAAGAGGGAGAAAATCTGATTAAAAGCTTGTGGGTCAAGGTAAGGACAGGGAGATTGCTTATGTGTTACTATCACAGGCAAAGGAGACAGAACCTGGGGAAATTAATTTAATTTATTGCAAATTAAACACAGTAGGATAATGAGAATTAAGAACAAACCTAAACACACCTTCTCCCAGTCTCCACTTATTCAAGAGATAAGAGGGACGACTGAGAGAGGATCCTTGCCAGGGTCACCAGCTCCTGCTAGGACCCTGCTCTAGCATGGGGTCTCCACAGACTTCAGCTGTCTTCATGACATACCTATGTGCTCTGGCATTTGGTTGCCTACAGGTTGTAGGGTGGATCTCTGCTGCACCATGGTCCTCCTGGGGCTTCATTGGGACAACCTGCCTCACAATGGCATGCATCATGGGTTGCAGCTCCTCCCTCTCCCTCTTCACTGACCTTGGTGTCTAAAGGGCTGTTTCACATTTTTTCACTCCTCTCTTGCAGCTGTTGTGCAGCCATTTTTCCCCATTTCTTCTGTAAGTTATTACAGAGGTATTACTACTTTTGCTTGTTGTTCCAGCTTTGGCCAGTGGAAGGTCATTCTTGGGACCAGGAGGAACTAGATTCTGGTACCTTGTCCCAGCAGCCATCCCTGCATCTCTCCACCCTGGCAAAACAGCAGGTGTTTTGTTCTTTACAGAAGTCCATGTGTCTATGTCTGCAGGAGTCTATGTTCTGTCCAGATCTTCTTAGATTTGTTCCCTTTCCCCTATTGATTATACAGAAAACAAAACAAAACAAAAAGTCATGCCTCAGGTGGGCCTTCTGGGCTCAGCTATTCAGCCATTTACCATATCATTTTTTTATAATAAATTCAAAGGTAGATCTTATTAGAAAGGGAGGAAAAAAACCAAACAGCTGACAACACTCACAAGTAAAATGTTGACAGCATCAGTTGTAACAAAACCATTTTGCATATAGATTATAAATTCCACAGGAACGGGAAATAAGCCATAAAGCAAAGAGTAATTCTCATTCACTTTTGAAATGTTGTCAGGATAGTAGCTGTACAGAAACATTTCTTCATTTACTGCAGAATCAGATTTCAGCTGAAAACTGCATTGCTGTTTTTGCTGTAGAAAAACCTTCTACAGATCAGTAATCCATAAATATACATCAGAGCTGGGACTTAAAGCCTAATGTGACTAATCAGTTTAAGATTTGAATATAGAACTTAGGAGGCAATACCTGACTGCAAATACAGCCTTACTACATCGCAAAGGGTGTAACAGAGGGCTATATTAATCTTAGGGATGGATGAACCTTGGAATTTCTGCCTGCAAAGCAAACTCACCAGCCTATCTGATGTGCTTTCAAAGACTGCAAGCACAGCAGGGTACGGTATTTGATTTGTGAATGTTTTTCTTTCAGCAAGAGAGAGCATGAAAAATAGTCTTTATTTCCAACCAGCTCATGGCTTCATGTTTTGTTTACAAAAGTGCATCTCTAGTTCCTACATTTTTGCAATATAACTTAGAAGACTGTTATTCCATTTTAAATACCAAAACAACGGAATCCTGACCTTAGTCGCCTGAAGTTGTGGATCTTCTTCATTACACTTTTTTTTTCCCTGGGTTTTATCTTTCTACCTTAGCTTTGGGGTAGAAATTATTGACCTTTCCTAAGATTGTAATTGTTTAAGGAGAGCAGCCCTTGGAGAATTTAATTTTTGACTTTGTGAAAACAAGAAAGGTAACATTATGAACAAAATAAACGTCTTTGCTGATGTAGTATTCTTGTACTAGTACTCGTACAAGATCTTAGTACTGATGCTCCGTTTTAGAGCATTGAATTTCCCTCTGGCATTTCTGTTGCCTCAAAAAATAATTGTATTATTAAGGATATAACATATTACTTGTTTGTAAGCAAGATTATGTTTCCAGTAAGTAGACTTAGAATTTCTTAATTATTTACTGATGATAATTTTTCAGAGTAGCGACAACAAGCCTCCCTATAATCTTGTTAGCTAATAAAATGGTATTTTATCCCATTTTATTTCACCTTCTTTCCAAGTCCTCTGGAAGAACTTGTGCTTTTTGGAGGGGAGAAAAACCCAGTCTAGATTTTGAGTCTCAGGGAAGCTACAACTCAGAATAGATAAGAATTTTCATTCCCAGGGGAAAAAAAAAGGGTGGAATATGAACATAAGAGAAGTTGTGGAATCACTTAAGTATCTGCATCTAATAATTTTCTCTTGCTGAGAAGGTCACTGTTTATACAATTTATACTAGAATTAACAAAGGTAACATACATTTTAATTGAAGAACCCATTTATTTGTTTTCTTATGATATTTTTGGGGGTGAGAAAAGTCATAGCACATTTCAAAGGAAAATTGCTATCTAGTTTTGTTTTTCAAAAGATAATACCTGTCATGAGTGATATCATAAGTATTATGAAGCTGAGTGTAAATGCCCTTTATTGGTTCCTGTTAGGTTCAAATATTTCTCATGATACATTTTCATCCATTTTTTTTTCTTTTTAATATTATAGTACTATTAGTTTTTTCTTTTTTTTTTCCTTATATTCAGTCTTTCAATTTTCTTCCCTTTCTAGAGTTATCTTCAGTTTTAGCAGATATCTTCAGCCTATTACCCAATCCTTGGCACAGATAATATTCAGAAATAATCAATAGAGATGCTGTTCTTGTTTATTTCACCATTCTTATTTCGCTGCAAATTTACTAAAATCAGACTGTTCCAGTTCTCATGGTTTGTTTTTTCTTTCCCTCCTGTCATATTTCCATGCTCTGCAGTGTCAATATACTTAGATTAGTTTGAATTGCAGTTTGCTCTATAATTCTGTGAAGCTCTATTCTTGTAATCACTAATAGAAAAACTATATTTGTACCAATTAGTCATGTAACATCCCTATATAGTTCTTGACATAAATTCAGACTCTGTTAGCAAAAAATACTTGAGAAAGGATTTTATATCCTTGCTAGCAACAATATGCAGCCTTTGCTTGTATTATCAGGCATAAGACTGATCCAGTTTGTCAAAGATGAGTGGAATGTATTTTCTTACCCTTTCCTTTTTTTTTTTCTTTTTCCCTAGATTTGTTTTTGGCTGATTTTGTGAAGTGAATTAGTCATATCAAGGACCAGGAAATACTGTAAAGACCACAAGGGGATTGCTAAAATTAAGAAACAGTGCCTTTCAGTGAACTGTCAGCTCAACAGTGTAACAATATTACACTACCTACCATATGTTCAGATGAAGGCCTTCTAAAGTGTATTACTTACTATTCCATGCACTAGAAATAGAGTTCAATATACTTGGAAACATTGTAGATCAATGTTACCAAAGTGTGGCAACTCCCATTTCTATTTTAGAAAAACAACAGTTCTACTGATGTGATGTTTAAAGTTGTATGAATTGAATTATGTATGTCCCTTCTGCATTTAGCCAGATAAATAAATCAGTTTCAAGTATCTGAGCAGTATGCCAGTGAGTAAACATCTAACTTACTGTAACTATAGAGTTTGGGAAAAGATTATTACTTTAACTATTTATTTAATAATTGAGACAAAAAAATGAACTATTATATATTTAAAGTCTGCACTTTAATTAAGCTCTCATCTAATTAATGATAACTTTGATCCAGAACATGTTTGAATTAAAGAAAATATTAAAAAATTGGCTAGTAATAAATTAATTTGGTTTTCTTTTGCTAATATGACAAGTTACTGTACAAATATTGTGCTTGTCATTGTTAAATTGCAGTTACGTTTGATATTACAAAATCTGTGTCCTTGTGTTTTAAATGAAGAGGCTAAGTAATATTTTGAATTTTGTGATTTCCAAGTATTTAAAGTAGTGTTGCATTACCATGTTGTTTATTTTTTGGGGTTGGGTTTTTTGTTTCTTTTGTTTGGTTTGAGGGTTTCTTTTAGGTTGGTTTTTTTTTTCTAGTTTGTTTGTTTTCTTTAAATAACAAAACACTTTAGATTAATATTAATTTAATGGAGCTTTCTTTTACGTCTCTGACATGCTTCTCATTTCTATTAAACCGTTTTGCATTACTTCAAAGTGATGCTGATTTATGAGTTGTAAATATGCAAAGGGCTAATTTGCCTTGTCTCTAGTATGCCTCAACTTTCTGGTTTTTGTGTTTATTGTTGTGCTTATATTTGTTTGAACATAATTTCATTGCAAGAAAATATTCTACACCTAAAAATACTTAAAATGTTTTTGAATCTAAGAACACTCTGTCTTCATCTTAGAATCATTGCGGACTTGGCCTTGTTCATAACATGATTTCTGTTATTTTTCTAGCTTTTTTGCACCCATTCCCATAATGGTAAAGCCATAATAATATTACTCATATTAATATTTAAATAACACTCATTATTTAATTTTCTTTGGGTTTCCTTTGTGTGCAAAGAATAATTTCCTAACTAGTAGATAATTAGTGCCATGGCTATTAAAAAGAAAAATTATTCTACGTATTATAACCATCATTATGCTTGTGGTGGCAGTAGTGATAACTCTTAAAAGCACAGTAAATATAGCTCGTAGATGGCATTGTTTATCAACCCTTCCATACAATGTAAAAGAAATTAAAATACGCCAAAATACATTTAGAAGTGTAGAGTAAGAATTAGAGGCCAGCTTGTGATGAAAACTTCAAAATTTTTTACCCTTTTTTTGGCCACATAGGGATAACTTAGATACAGGAAGCAGTGTAGCACTCTAGATATTGTAGGTTAATGCAGAAATGTGAGCATATGTCTATGTGCCATTCAGCACTGCCTGCACAACTTGCAGGGTGAAGTGGATTTATTGGCTCTGCCTGCCCAGCTAGGCCACTGCTGGATGTAAGGAAAGTGTGTGGTGAACATGGATATTTGCATAACATTGCTTTGGATGTAAAGCCTAAATGCCTTGGTAGGGTGGTGAAGGTAGAGGAAAGTCCCTTATCTTTTGCAGATTCAACTTCAGTGAAGATTTCTTCAGCAATTCTCAGAGAAAAATATATAAAGATGTGCATTCTTAAGTTTTTCTGTGACTTGAAGGAACTTTGCTCCAATTTGGTTAATATATTCCATATAGAAGATTAAAACTGCAGGAAATGTCGCTCTAGCTGTCTGTTTCAAAAGCGAGTTGAATGTGATGGTAGAAAGTAATGTTAATTGACTTAAACTTGATAGCTTTGAAAATCTAAAACTGAAATTCTGCTATGCATAGAGGTAAGGATGCTCCTTTACTACACAGGGCACCACAGTTTCATTCTGGCAGCACGCAGGAATAGCAGTCTCGTGGATTTCTTTGTTGGATACGGGACTGTGACTACAATTAAACTGTAAAGTATATAGAAGAATAGAACATCTGAATTTGCATTCAGTAATATATGCTAGCAGGCTCTTTAGTTCATATCATTACATGCCAGCTTGCTGACATGCTACCAAACCAATTAAGGAAAGTCACCAGAGTAAATGTAGCTACTGCAGGCCATGAAAATGAGCCGGAAAAATATTTCACGTCCTTGAAGGCAAAGTAGCTACGATTTGGCCTGTAGTAAATGCCTATTGTTTGGCCGACACAGATAGTGCTCTGCATTCTGTCTTTGTGGGTAGCCAGGAGATTTTACTGCACAGAACATTATGGAGCAATTGTGGGAAGGATTGAAAGACCAAGATCCATAGCATCTAACAATGAGACAAATGGATACCACTTCTGTGAAGGATAATAGATGACACCTGTACTTAATAGTAGTAGGTCCTGGACTGTTTATATCTTAAACAATGCAAAAGACCATGGAAAGAAAGCACGTCGAGGTCAGCCACGCCCCAAGGCTGCATGAACTGTATAAATGCAGAAGGAAAAACTCACAGAGAACTTTCATATCCCTCTAATATCAGAGAAGATTCTGAACTGTGTTAATACTGTTGAGTTTGTAGACAAGGACTGATAGACATGGTTGCATAAAATGTCTCTATATTACATATAAAATGGTCGGGGTTTGTTTGGTTTGTTTCATTTTTAAAGGAGGCTTTTACCTGTATAGAGATAATACAATATGAAATGTTACTCTATATGCTATATAATTATAACTTTTATTGTAACATGTTTGACACAGGTCTCTCTCTTAGTACACACTGTATTTCAGTGGTGAAAACAACCCCCAATNGTGACCATTGAAAATCACCTCCTCCCAAGTAATTCCTCACTATTGTCATAAATAGATACAGTATGCACAAAAAAAAAAAAAACAAAAAAAAAAAAAAAAAAAAAAAAAAAAAAAAAGCAAAAAAGTGCAATTTACATGCTGTCATAAATTTGGCCATGTGAGATGAAATATGGGTCAAAGGACACAGTGGGTGACATGAAAGTTCTGAATAATAGATTTCCTCATGTGAAAGCAATGTAATTACTAAGACATTGATCTAAAAACTGAAAGACTCTAGTTGGTACACAACTTGAAATATCTTCAAAAAGAGATGATCTGTACAGGAAGTCATTACGACACCTGAATAAATTAAATTCTGGTCAAGATTCAGACACCATGTATTTTGAGATACAAAATGCAATTTCAGGTCATGGATGAACATAAATGAAAAATTCATTTTAACCTCTAGGCCTATATATTACATAAAAATATATCATATATGTTCCAAAATGGTTGACTTAGTAGTAAGGATTTTGGAAATCCAGCTAATAACAATGTCTATGGATTAGGAATAAGCTCATGCTAATACAGAATAATGAATCTTGAATGTTGTAGCAGCATGGATGCTAAAAGAAAAAGCAAAAAAATCAGTGTCCTGACACTCTAGTCTATTTTGATGTATGATAGAACTTGACATTTACTCATCTTTAAGTTATGCACATGATAATACTACAATGCCATAATAAGAAGAGTCACTTTAAATTTGTACTATCATAGGTTGGCCAGAAAATACAATTTTGGGATTTATGCTATGCAGAGAAAATGTCATATCAAGTAACTAAATATCATCCTAACACCTTCCTGAAACTGAAGATTAAAATTCATAGACAGAGACACTAAGACACATAGACCAAAGAGTGAAAGAAGAAGACTTTTTCTCAGTAGTGCATAGGTCTGTACATGGGCTGAAAACAGCCCAGGAAAACATGGGAGATAATTTATAAGACTCAGAAGAACCAATGTTTGAGAGTATAACATAGCTATTCTGCCATCATCCCCACAAGGAAGCTTCATTTCATGTTTAGGACTGAGTTTCACTTTTGCATTGGCTTTTGTTAATGTCCATGTATAGAAGAAATCACCCATTTGGTCTACATAGAGGAGGTCTCTCCAGGGTATCAAATGCTCTAACATCTAGTTCCTCTCTACAGGTGAAAGAAAAAAAAAAGTAGAGTTAAAAAATTCCAAACTAGGAGACTCTAGACAATTTTTCCCTGCACTGATGTGGAAAGAGTGAGTTTGGATGGATGGATCTGCATTTCCTATATATATATATAAATGAAGCTGCATAGGATCCAAATTAACTACAAATGCTACATGGACTGTTAGAACCTGTGTTATTTACAGTCAGCTTTGTTGCTACTTACTTTATCTGAATTTTGTCAATCTTTCACACAAGTAAGAAAAATGTAAGTGTACATGCACATGTCAAATCTGAATACATGTTTATGCAAGATGAATATCAAATTTTTGTTAGGGGTTTCTAGCCTATGCTTCAACAGTGCATCAAGAAAATCTCCATTTATTTACATCTCCTGAACTGTCTGCTATCACTATCATTGAAATATGATTCCTTCTACTTTTACACAAAATACATTATCTCCTGCAAAACTTCTAAGCCCTTCCTGTATATGCCATGTTAGTGGAGCTTTTTTTTTTTTTTCAGTTCTTTTGCTGAGAATAGTAAACTGTTTTGTTTTCTTTTGTTTTTCAATTAATTTACTGAGAACAAACAGACAATAGAGTCAAGTAGAAGAAAATTATCTCACCAGAAGGAAGATGTATGTATCAAGAGCATTCTGAGAAAAATCCCTGGTCAGTTCTGCTAGGCATTATTACACTGGTATGTACGGTGGGAATGGAGTAATCTGCTCAAGCATGCAGCATGATGCCTCTTTTAGTAATCCTAATTATACAAAATTCTGACTAGGAAAATTTGTGTCATGCCTTCGACTTGAAAAAAAGCCTCATAATTGATGGTTCTCTCACTTTGAAGTATGTTTATATATAGATTTTTTCTTCATTATTTCTTTCTGAGACAGCTCGTATCTATAATCAACTGCACCATGGCATGGGCAACTAACAGGAGGAGATGGAAGCTATAATGCTGCTAGAAAATGCGAGAAAGCTACAACCTAGTTGTCATTACTGAAACTTGGTGGGATGAATTACATGACTGGA
>WEZZ01004117.1:43824-75379 GCA_013400585.1 Chloropsis cyanopogon
CCACTGATATTAACCCACAGAGAGTTCTCAGCCCTTTAGTGAGGTGTTTTCCAGAGGAAAATCCTAAAGGATGTCAAATCCCCTCTCCAAGTCACCATAAACCTGCGGCAGCGTGCCCATCAAAGGGCTCTGCAGGGCAAAGGGTTCCCAGGGGGCCTGTGAAAGGTGGGATCACTTTTTATAGCAGAAAGAAAGAGGGGGGGAAAAAATGGGAAAAGAAAAAAAAAAAGAGAGTCTCTATAAGAAAAAGTAAGGGTTTTGCTTTTGAGACCCATGAAATAAGTGGCTTCTATAGTATAAGGCATATGAAAGCAAGAAAAAAAAAAGTTTTTTTTCTTTGAAGAAAAAGCAATGTCAGTAACTTAGCTGAGTTTATTTCATTATATAATATAGAAAATACATCTTTAATTTCAAAAACTTATGGAACAAACACTGAATAATTATTGATACTGCTTCTGGTTTGCATTTTTGCTTACAGAAAACATTTGAAAGAAATAGAAGCATATGAAATCTTGTGGGAAATATAAGCGTATTAGCCACGTCATGTTCCAATTACTCAGAGGCTACTTAATTCACAGAACTTTATGGGACTGTCAACATGTAGAAAAATTTTGTTGTAATTAAAGAGCTGATGGAAGAATCGAGGAAAAATTGTTATGTAGAACTATCAAAATAATGTGTGCATTACTTTCAAAGTTGTTGTTGTTTTTTTTTTCTGTTCAGGTAACTTAATAACTGTAGGTTACTCCGCTGCATATCCTAGAGGCCTGAACCTCCAAATTTCCAGACCAAGTACTTAATCTTAGCACTTTGCACTGACTGACCTAATTTCCAAAATCCAGTTTGTAAAGGAAGGTGAGAAGCTGGTGTGCTCTGAAGTTTCTGTCAAATATTGATTTAGGATATTGACAGAATATCCACTTGGAGATTACCAGTCACTCAAGCTTGGGAAGTGAAGCTGTAACTTATCACTACTTCCATTAGAAACTTTGGTTTCAGTCACTATTGTTATGGTTAGTCACATTATAGAAGCACTTAAGGATGTGGAGTATGCCCTAGTATTTATCACCCACATTTTTTTTCTATTCTTTGTAAAAAAAAGCAAGTTTTCAAAAGACCCATTTGTGTACAGGAACATCAGTCCTCCAAAGGGAGTGTCAGAGATGTCAAATGCACCTGCAACAGGCAGTAACAGTAACAATTTACTCCTATCCTTTTGTCTGCAGGTGCTGTTTTCTTCTATTAGCAAGTACTGCAATTTCTTCACAAATCACTGTGGTCATGTAATGACTCGTGCTCCTCTAAACCTACAGACATTGTCATCAATGTACAAAGGCAGAGTGAAGAAAACATCATCAAACTATAAAAAAAGCAAGAACAGAGGCCATCCTGTTCTCCACCTCTCCTTCCAAATCCTCAGATTTGATTTGAATCTGAAAGCTATTTAGGAGAAAACATTTTTCCTCCTGGACAGGCTAAAAAGTAATTTGTGTGATTCATGACTTTTTGGGTGACAAGGCACTTCTGAAATGTTTCTGAAGAGCTGATTAATATAATTGGAGATTTTCTTCTTGGTATAAATGGCTGAGGAAGTTTAAATTGGATTTATGTTGCTTCTTGAAGGTAGTGTGTGAGCTTACTTCCTCTCTCTTTCTTCTTTATTGGTCTACATAAATGGAAAGACTGAGAAAGTGAGACCATAATTCAGCAACTCACAAGTCATGGCTCACAAATATACCGTGTTTTCTCTTACCAAGTATATTGAAGACTTAGGAGTTCAATAGGAGGGATCCAATATCATCAATTTTATCAAGCATTTACATGAGTCTGAAAATGTATTTGGTTCTTACATCAGATGTCATTGTGTGTTTATTCTAGCAAATGAAAAAAATAAAACAAAAAGCAAACAACCAAACAAAAACCCACAACCAACTAATCAACCAACCAAAACAAAACAAAAAAAATCTCCCACACCAACCAACCAACCAAAAAATCATAGCAAAAATCAGTAGTAAAACTTTATTTCATCTGCAGAAAAAGTGAGAGCTAAAAGACATTTCTTTAATTATGCCATTTAAAGAATTACATGTAAGTTAATTAAATTATGTGTAAGTATTCCTGTATGGCTATTTAGGGATATGAGAGCATTAGAGACCAGAAAGAAATATTTCTTCTAACACACAAGGACTGAGAATCTATAAGTTCAATTTCATTTAAACCAAAAAGTTCTTCCAGGAGCTTAAGTTGTATACCGTAGTCAAGTTATTTAATGATTTGGTTTACCAATTCAGAAGAATAATAATGAGTCTTGGTTTTCTTGCTGTCCTTCATTCTGTTTTTAATTGTCACCATATTTAACAAGATGTCATTCTGTCAGAATTTAATCAAGACTCTCAACAATGCCATCTGGTGGAGTTAAAAGTAAATAATTTAGATTTCATACCTTTGCATCTTAGCTCATACCTTACAATGTATATGAATGCAGGCAGTATAGAGAACAGAGAAAACTGGAGATATGTGTGCAGTCACAGGGCTTTGATCTCATTGTCATTATGGAGATGTGGTAGGATAGCTCTCCTGACTGGAATATTTTAAATGTCTGTTGGTTTAAGACATGGTTGCAATCTTGATCAGTTATGGGTGGGGGAAGGCCATGAAACACAAAGTTCAGTGGGTTAATATACATTCAGGTTCAGGTGGGAACACCCAGGTACCTCCCCTGATGGGGATAGTTTAACAGTGTCTGATGTAACACTGTGGATCATATGCATATGAAAAGTAGTTTGAGATAATATTTACAGGAAATGAAGTATTTTAAGAAAACAACATATTAAAAAACCTCATTTCTATTATACCTGTATTGTTTCTTGCATCAAATTCCAGAGAAGGACCTTTGGTCACTTAGTCAGCTAAAGAACAGAGAGGAAGGGAGTAAGTGGTGTTATTTGGAGTGCATACGAAAGCCAGTGCTTTACTGCATTCCTGTATTGGTGATAAAAATGAGAAGAATTAAAAATAGTTAAATATTACATAAATAAATCAACAGTAGGTAACTGCTGATAGTTTTCCAGAAGTGCTGCAGTTGTCTTCGGGTACACCACTACTCTGCCTTAGTTATATGAGAAAACATGGTTTCCTCGTGCTAGATTGCAGGGAATACTGGACTCCACCGTGGAAGTGGGCTGAGAGGATTTAAACCACCTTCTTTGTACTAGTGACAGAACAAGGAATGGTGGTTAGCACTTGGAAAGAGAAAACACAGTAGTGACAACATATGCATGAGTAAACGTGAAAAGGTATGCCAAGGTGCAAACCTGGGAGCCATGTACCAGGAATGGGGATCAGGTAGCCATAAGAAAAACAGTCTGAAAGTAGTCTGACATTGTCTAAAAAAACCCAGTATGCTGTTACATCACAGAAAATAAACTACCAAAAAACAGAGCAGGCCATCAAAAATTTTTTCTCTCAAATATTAAGGAGATGCTAAATCTTACCTATGAAATACAGACCCAACATGAGAATGCCTCGATTCCCTCAGGAAAGGTCTCATAAAAAATGTAGATATGACAGAAACTGATTGAGAAGTACAGATGAAGCTGACTTCTGCTATGGAAACTAATACGAAACGCTAGAAGAATTATGGTATAAGACCTAATTTGACAACACATGTAAAAGATATCTATCAAAAATGTTTTGCCATTATTTTGGTAAGCACCATCAAAAAAGGAAAAAATACAGTGCTTTTTAAAAAAAAAAAAAGAAAAAAATTGTATTTTAGTATATGGTAGGACATGTAACTTTAAAAAGTAAACTCAGAGGAGGAAAGAATAAAGCAAAAAGGATTTTTTTGCCTCTTGCATCCTTGCAGACTGATCCTTTGTTCCTAGCTTGATTTTAGCCTGGAAATTCAGTTCCTTTTTCCTCTGTTTGGTTTTAGGTAATCTCTTCTGGTTCCTAGGTATTCCTTCTTTATCACATTTTGATCTTTATTTTCAACGGTATTATTGTAGACTTTGTTGTGCTGCTCACCTGGGAGATTTCTTGTCTGTTGTCTTTTTAGAGTAGCATAATATACATAGTGTCATACAAATAAAACACCACAGGTTGCAAGAAGTTGAGGTGACTGTTGCACAATAGAGTGGTTTTATCCTTTCACCTTCCTCAGCTTCATCATACTGAGAAAGCCAAACAGGGCTGGCAAAAAGGAACTGTACATTTTGGACAATGACTATTCAGAGAGATAAACTTCCCTGATAAAAGAGCACCTACACCTTTAAGTTCTTTCTGCATGGGGAGCTATTATACAACCATGGAGAGTTTATTTAATGTTCGCTAGCAATGACAGCAACCATGGGCTGCAAAAAGGGGATTTGATAGTCATCTTGTTAGGGCAGCAGTCCTGAAGACACTGTTTGAGACAGACTAAGACTGCCAAATTTGGCACAACCATAGCAATAATGCACCACAAGACACAGACCTGGGGCTAGAACTGACCACTGGGGTCAAGGGTAGATCAGGAGACTTTACCCTGGTGAGTCCTTTGAGAGGACAGTTTCCCAGCGCTAGGTTGCAAGGGACGATGGATGCCTTGGCAGGACTGAGCTGGCATAGGTGTGCACCCTGATCATGCAGGTAAACTCCTGTTAGGCACTGAGTCACTTACTGAAAGGGCTGCAGTAAGGGATGGATAATCGTCAAAAAATCAGAGCAGGACTCAACAGCAAGAGGATTGATGAGTTTTTCGTAGAGGCCCTGGAAGTCCAACAGCTTCAGCCCTGCTTTCTTAGGAGAGGACAGGTAAGACTGTACTAGAATCAGTAAAGTTTGGAGACTACAAGGCTGGGGCAGGCTGAAAGACTGGCTTTTCAGGCAACAGGAGAAAAGCTTTTCTTCTCTTGCAGATGTGCTCATACAGAAGAACTAAAACCTGGTAACAGATAACCAGGAACAACTTCCACAAGGAAAGGCATATCAGGAACCCAAGTATGATATGACACAAAGACAAGGTAGTCTGTGATGCTGTTTAGAAACTTCTTGCTGCAGGGTGAGGATGGGATAGTAGTGAAGGTACCATATGCTCACTATCTGAACTGTCTGAGAGGTTTTGTTGTTTGTCAGGGTCTTGCATCCAGGATGTGGAGAGAAATTAGTGAGGCCTCGGGCAAGTGCTTCTTGCTGCTCATCCATGTGAGCATTAATGACACCACCAAAGTAAATGCTGAGCATACCAAGGATGAGCATAGGGTTCCTGGTGTAAGGAACAGTGGCATAGTTTTTCATATGGGGATGTCCTTGCTTCTGTCAGACAATGGAAAAAAAGCTTGTAGGTGCAGTTGAAGTCTGCCAGTAACAGAATCACAGAGAACCACAGAACCAACAGGGTTAGAAGAGAACTTCAAGGTCGTTCAACCCAACCATCAACCTACCACCACCCCTAAGCCATATAGCCAAGTGCCACTTTCAGATGCTTCGTGAATACTACTGAAGGCAGTGACTTTACTACCTCCCTGGGTAAATTAATCCAATGCCTAACAAACTTTTCAGTGAACATTTTTTTTTCCCTAATCTGTAATGTGAACTTCCCTAGGTGCAACTTGAGGCCATTTCCTCTTGTTCTTCCACTTGAGACATGGCAGAAGAGACTGACCCCACCTCACTACAACCTCCTTTCAGACAATTGTACAGAGCAACAAGGTTCCACCTGGGCCTCCTCTCTACACTAAACAATCCCAGTTCCCTCAGTCAGTCTCCATAAGATGTTTTCTTGGATCCTTCATCACATTTGTTGCCCTACTCTGGACACAGTCGAGCACCTCAATGTCCTTTTTGAATTCAGTGGCCCAAAACTGAACACAACACTCGATGTGTCACCACACCAGTGCCACGTACAGGGGAGCAGTCACTGCTCTGGTCCTGATGGCCACCCTAACCTTGATACAGTCCAGGGTGCCATTGGCCTTTGTCACCTGGGCACACACTGGCTCATGCTCAGCTGTGCATCAACCAGCATCCCCAATTCCCTTTCTGCTAAACAGCTCTCAAGCCACCCTTCCTCAATGTCACAACACTGCGTGTTGTTGTTGTGACCCAAGTGAAGGACCCATCATTTTGCCTTATTGAACCTCATGCAGCTGGTCTTGGCCCATCAATCCAGTCTGTCAAGATCCCTCTGCAAAGCCTTCCAACCTTTAGGCAAATCAACACTCCCATCTGACCTGGTGTCATCTCTGAACTTACCAAGGGTACACTAAATGCCCTCATACAAATCATCATTAAAGATGTTAAATAAGACAGGCACCAATACTGAGCCCTGGGGAACACCGATAGTGACAAGCCACTAACTGATTGAGGAGCTGGTATCCTGTGCCAGTCTTTTTGGTCTCAGGACTCCTCCAGAGTATTAAATGATAGGACAAGAAGAAAAAGCAAAAAGTTTTTTCAATGAGAGTGATCAAACACTGGAACAGACTGCCCAGAGTGGCTGTGAATTCTTCATCCCTGAAGAATTTGAAAGGGTGAAAGGACAAATCCCTATACAACAGCATTCAGGTTTGAAATATGTCCTCCTTTTACTGATCTAGGACTGATGTCTCTAGGGCTCCCTTTGAACTGGAATTATAATTCTGTGCTCCTCCAAAGAGCAAGGGAAAGTCAGGTGAAACTTGCCAAATGGAGGAGACTGCCACTGTCTATTGAGAGCAACTGAATTTCGAGAGAAGGTTCAAGAAGAGTCAGCAGCCCGGAGCAGACAGAATTAACAGACATGAAGCAGATGAGGCTTCCACCTGCACCTCAGTTGAGATGCTGAGAGGATTAACAAACTGTCAGACAGGTTCCAGTGTTGTGGAGGAAAGAGGATTTTTAAACTTGGCTGCCGGCCAGGAAGTGACTCTTTTTCCTTGACATTGAGCCTAGAAGTAAAAGTCTATCTCTTCAGGTAGGGAAGAATCTCAGTAATGTTAAGCTCATATTTTGGAATTGTTTTCTTATAAAGAAGTAATTATACTGGATTACCTTTTAAAACACAGTTATCAGATTTATCAAAATTAAATAATTTATATAGCACAATCCTTTGGTTTTGTGCTGATTTTTTTTTTTCTTTTTTTCCCCCCTTTCTCATCTTTTGCCATTTGTTTTTGAAAAAAAAAAAAAAAAAGTATTGGAATTTGAAGCAAATTGCCCTGAATGAGTTTGGGTATGATCTGCCATGTAGTAGTGCTTCAAAAGTGAAAATATCTTAAATGTATTTAGTGAAATTGCAGGGCAACATAATTTAAAAGCTACTTTATACTGTACTGGAAGTGGAAAAATCACCTTATTTGATGGTTTACAAAATATTCTGGTATTTATTTTGAAAGCATGGAAGCATGAATCTAAAGGAATTGCAGAAAGCCACTTTCTACAAAAAAGTTGACTGAATTTAGTAAACTAGGATGAAATAAGCTAAAATCAAGAATAATTTTATTTCTTGTGTTGTGGAGTTCTTATCCTCTTACGATATGACTGAGAAATGACATGGCCACAAGAGGGCAGAGACGGATAACTTTTTAAATACATTAACCATAATTCCTGCTAGAAGTACTATTTCTGTGACAAGTTAGTAATTTTGGACTGCAAATGAACTCCTGACATAGCTACTGACTAGAAAGGAATGAAAGACAGATCCAAATTCAAACGTTCATTTGAATACCATTAATTAAGGTATGTGAGTCAAAATAATTAAAAAAATTACTAGGGACATAATTTAAGATAATTGCAAAATTGCTGGTGAGATACGCAATCAGTAATGGAACAAGATGATGGGAAGAAAATATATGAGCATGATAAAGCAATTGTGAAAGGAAAAAGTAATGCTAACTGGGGAAAAGAAAAAGTAGCATTTCCATATGTCCTGGAGGGTGGGGAAAAAAAATTGACACAAATTGCTATGTTTATTGAAATGAAATGCAGTTTTGAAAATTTATATATGGCTTATTTCATAGCTTGTTAGCAGAACATATTCATACTAACTACTTTTATATAGCATATACTTCCAAATAACTTATATACATATTAGTATACAAATAAATGTGTGAATGCTTAACATTGTGTCTTGTTGACTTCATAAAATTTTCTCACATGCTACATTGGAAAGAACATAACCTTTTAATCACATTTAAACATTCACTTAATTATCTTATATTAGCTTATTGATATCTTCATAAAATGTCTATAACAACTAAGGTGGTAATGTTAAAATGCATTTTGTAATTGTAAAAGTAAATAGCAGTAGCAAAATTGTTAATTTTCTGTATTGCCATAATAGCTAAGCATTTTTTTTACCTGGCTGAAATTCGTCTCAGGGTTTAAAACATTAAAATGTATTTTCTTGACCCATTTCAATATTAAGTGGAGAGCTGTGATTCAATTTAACTGTGAGACAACTTAGCCTGTTGGAATAATTCAGAAGTGTTTTACGGTTCGGATGGTCAAACTATAGGAGAGTTGCAACTTTTGGAAAGCATCTGGAACTCACAGAGGTTATACTGGGTAGATGTGCATTTATGCAATCAACAGGACCAGCTCTGGGGTTACACTCAAAGTCTGGATTGCAGAGAAAGAGGAAGCACACATTTCAGATAAGTACAATCAAGAAATTATTTTTAATAAGTAAGATTTTAAGAGTGTAATAGTTTTAGTAAATGTTTTAGTCCACATCTAATTGTTGTAGAAGAAATAATAATGCAGTTAAACTGTTGTACACACACTCCTTTTATGCCTCTCTTCCAGCTGTTATGCTCACCCTTCCTGGGATCCTTAGAGTCCTAAGGTTGGTGGCTTCATTTAGGTTTCTTTTGGGAGGGTATTGCCATTTTCTGTCTCTGGAGTTCTTTGTCAAGAAAAGTATGACCTTCATGTTGATGATTCCTTATTTCTTTCTCTAGAATCCAGTTAGGATTAGTCTTGCATTCTTGCAAATGCACTTGTAAATCTTTGCTCTTTTCTCACTGGTTTGCACATCTGTATTGCAAACAACAGTACTATGGACAGTGCCTTTTACTTATCTTTGATATCACTGCTTTGTTCTCTTCATTAGTTTCAAACCTTTTTTTTCCCAGCTGGCTATATGACCTGATGACATCTGTCAGGGAGCAGAAGGAATGAGACTGCTTCCCAGGAGAAGGAGCATGGAGCCAAGACAGCCCCAGTGCAGACCTTGCCCTTACTGAGGGGTTGCAGCCCCACAGCAGCAAAACAGGGTGACCAATGCAGGGCTGGTGTCAGCAACAGGTCTCTCCAGCAATCCAAAGATCCTTAAAAAAACAAAAAAGTGAAAGTTCACAGCTGAAGTCAACCCAAGACCACCATCAGGAAGTCAGGAACATCAGGGGACAGAGCTGGTCAGAGGCAATAGATGCCCAGGCCTAAGCTGAAATGGAGCTTCTAGAGTACATTGTCAGGGTTTTCCAGGTAAGGCTGGCCCAACCCACTGAAGCTTAATGGTGCCCTCCAAGCCCTGACACTACAATGAAATCTGTAAATCACTGTGAGAAGATAAATTATGATATCTGCAAGATTTCTAGGGTGAAAATATCCCTTAGAAAAATATATATGTGCTTATAGAATATTTAAAACCAGACAAGATAAACTTATGGATGCTGACTAATTTGAAGTATTCTGCTTCTTCTCATCATTTCCCTGGAAAGCTTTTTTTTTTTTTTTTTCCCCCACATATTGAGCAAATAATTTTCAAGATTGCAAAAAGTAACAGCAAGGTAAGAATGAAAGACATCATGTAGTCCCCAAGATCCTCAGCTGGTAGCCATATTGTAGGGTGAGTAAATTGAGATATCTGTTGTGCTTATTATGATTCTGAATGCTTTTCCCAGAAGTAGAAGCAGAGAAATAGGAAAATACGTGGTCTGAATGAAGATACTCAGCTACTACAGCATGGACAGGATCATGTTATAGTCAAGATAAAAAAGACAGTTCCTGGGGACTCAAAGTTCTGAATCCCTAAGGAGAAAAAAAGTTAGAGTCATAAGGAAAACAAATGTCTTAGGATAGACACCATCTGATTACACCATCTTCTGTGTACTTTAGTCTGAGAATGCCCAGCTCATCTAAATAATCACTAAAAGAACAAGAATTATTTTCTGTTCACCCACATCATAAATTGGATAAATACAAGCTCATTAATGGAAATAAAATAATCCTGTTTTGTGTATAATGGCATCTCTTTATGTAAGGTTTTGGCTTTCAAGTACTTTAATATGTGCACAGATTATTACAACAAATTAAAATATGCAATGTCCTTGATTAGTTTTTAGAAAATATAAGAAAATATACGCAACAGATAAAAAAAGGAAAAGGGATGGAATATTCTTGTTGAATTAGCCTGAATTCAGATTATTCAGTAACTGGTACAGCATATGACTATAATACGGTATTTAAAAGAAGTAACATTTAAACGATAGTTAACATACTATAGTAGTCTACAGTTGTATTTAGGTGGTACTGTTATTTATCATAGTAAAGAGAAGATCTAGGAGGTCACCAAAGGCTAATCACTCAATAAAGTTTTAAACCATTGAAAATATAATGAAATAAAAACAGTTTGAAAAACATTAAATAACGAAAAACATAAGACAAGCTTGTTTTTCAAAATGTCTTTCTTACTGGAGGGTAAAAACAGTGTAATTGAAAGGTTATTACTCTTGACTTTATATTTAACCAGCCAAGTTGTATTTTATCATTTATTCTGTTGCAGTATCACAGCGTGTCCTTTGCCAGCTTTTCACAATATTTCAATGATTTAAGACTTTATAGATATTTAAAGGTAGATAATGATAGTTTATCTTTCAAGGCCAGGTTGGATGGGACATTAAATAACCTTTTCTACTGGAAGGTGTCCCTGCTTATGGCAGAGGGGTGGAACTAGATGATCTTTAATGTCCCTTCCAACCCAAACCATTCTATGATTCTATGAGACTTTCCTATAACCAGTGGTTTACCATATTTTATAGATTATTGTTTTATTGAAAGAATGAAATATGTTAATTTGTGGGATATCATGGTTTAGGATGAAGCAGTGTTTAAAGATTTAAATTTCCCACTCATAAGGTAGGTTGAGGTTGTAAATCAAACATCTTTTCCACAGCAATCAAATCTGCTTGCTGTGGAAAAGATGTTAACCCCTGAAAACAAATTCATGCCAGGGGTCATCAATTTTAAATTTACACACTCACATGCTTATTACTTTTGGGATCACTAATAATTAAGATGTTAACAGGAATTGATTCCAGATGACCTTTACAAGATCTTTTCTCTTGGCTTTTGCATCACAGGATAGACTACTGCTTTTACAGTAGCAATACACTTCTTCAGATAGCTGTTGGATTTTGCCAATAGACCCAGTCAGGATTTGAAATTGATTGTGATAGGAAACATGTAGATGCAAAAGAAGCTGTTCCAAAGAACTTGCAGGTAAATAGAGGGAAAGAAAAGCTGCTATTCCTCAGCAATGTATAAACCAAATAGGTTATCTAAATACATTACTTTGTTACTCATTACTCTTTCCAGTATTTCAAGTGCTATTTTCAACAGTTTTTCATATTATATCATATTTCACAACATATTCATATATTTTTTATATTTATATTTGAACTTTAATAAATTTATTATTTTTTTTCTTTGATGATACTTTTCTCCTAATCATTTGAAATCTAGATTAATCAATAGAGGGAATAAATAATGGTTTTCTAAGTAATTAAATTATAACAGTGTTAACTAGAGATGGGCTGTGAACAGTCTGAAGGCTAGAGAAGTTTGTACATACTTTTAAATGTACCTAAAATAAAATACATTAGATTCATGGGGCTAAAACTAGAAAACTAGTAAAACCAGAAGATTTTAGTTTAGCGGATTACAGTTCTCAACAGAAAGAAAAAAATTGTTTCTCCAGTAAGCTAAAAATACTGTTTGAATTAGTAAAAATGATCTTAATATTTTGAAATCAATACAAAAAGACGCCTGAATCATTCAGATGGTCCACTGATGTGGACCAGATGTACTACCAGGAGAGGGTGGTGTTGAGCTATAAATCTAGGGCGGTCTTGCCTGCCTTCACTGAAAGTTCAGTTTTCACTTGAGTTTAGGTACATTATTTTGCATAAGAAAGACTCTGAAACTTTCCATTCTGACAAATTATTCAAAGAAGACCAGGACATTTTAACACTTTCACATATACTCTATATACTCTCTAATACTTTCAGAATGAATAGAGAATGAAAATATTTCTCTGTTGAATTTCCACCCTTCTAACACCAAAGACAAACATTTGAAAATGAGTCATAATAATATGACTGTATATTATCAGTGTGTATATATATAAAAAAAGGGAAATATAATGAGCACCATGGTTTAAAAAAAATCATCTAAATTCTTATAATATTTTTTTTTCCTGTTGAATAATTTTCTTTTCACTTAAGTTCTTATTCAGTTACAAAGGAATTACAAATGATGACAAGTTCTATTTTCTGTGATGGCGTGCAAAATATGATGCAAAATAATCATAACAAATTCCTCATACAAATTGGAAAATATGAAAGCAGTATTATTGCTGTAGTTCCTATCAGCTCCCCATTCTTTTCTTGATAAAACAGTCTGTATCATGGCATTGTGTTTACAACTAGGAGATAACTTTGCTCTGTGCCACCACCTGACTCTCAGGTCAACCATACCTCAACTTAGATCCAGCAGCTTCATGCCATCAGACTTCTGCAGCTTGATCAGTGCTCTTTCTACTAATTAACAGATGTTTGCAGAATTTACATTTGTATCTCACTGATCTGTACTTAGAAACTGCTCCTTCATATATTATCTCTATGATGCAGGGTAATAACTACAAATGGATGAAGAAAACAAGTTTTACATACTATGAGTATCTCATAACACACAGAACACTGGGTGTCAATGTTTTGCTGTTTTTTTTTTCTTCCTTTGTAGGTCAAGTGTCAGAGAATAAAAGATGAAAAATAAATTAAAATTGCAAGCTAGTACTGGGAAAGGTGTGAGCATGTTCAATGGTAACATGCTACTTAACAATCTTTGGTCAATTGCTTGTTTATAAAGAATTTTCTATTCAAAAAATCCCAAGGATTTATATGGATTTATTTCCAATAACTCTGTAGGGTCAGCAAAAGCTTTGGTAGAAATCAATGGGTGTTTTTCCTGTTTACCTCAGCATTAGTCTTAATGAGGTTTTAGCAGTTGAATCTCACTCAGTGTCAGCTGGGTAAAAGTGACACAACTGGACAGCAACAAGATAACACATAGTTAACACACTCTTTATCTTTGCAACTATATGAACACATCTATGTAGACAACACTGTGTCTCTATATAGATATAATTTTAATTACTCACGTTGAATTATTTTGATCTGCAGTCAAAAGTTCAGACATTCATTGTTATTTATTATAATTCATTTGCTATCTGCATAAATAATAAATGTGAGTACATTAATGTTCAAGCTCTTGAACAGTTGACTCTTCCACAATTAAAAAAAGACACAGCTAAAAGCTTGCAGTGAAATGCAATTCATATTTATAGGAAATGAAAGAATTAGCATAGTGCTGACAATGTCAAAAGAATAAAAAAAGTTAACTGAAACGTAATAATAGTTAATGTAAGAGTTTGAAAACAAAACGTGGGAGCATTTCTAGTATGGAAAAATACGCTATATTTTTCCTACTTGCATCAACTGAGCCAATAGAGATTCACTGAATCTAAATGTGTTGTTTTAATAGGATAGTGGAGTGCATTTTAATTAGATTTGTTTGAGCTTTAGTGATTATTCAAAGAATGTATGTGTTTATGCTGACTGGTAGAAGATGATCAATACTTTGATAATAAATATACTGGCATGAGTCCCTTGAATTTAAATGCTTACTCGTTTGTTGGTTTAGAAATTAAAATTACTTGAGTATTTTAGAATTTTTAGAAGTTTTGGATTTGTGCTGGAAACTGTGCTGATAACACAGCAATGTTTTCATTATTGCAGAGCAGTGCTTACACAGAGCCAAGGCCTTTCTGCTTCTCATGTCATTGCGACAGCAAGAAGTCTGGGGGTTCATGAGAAGTGGGGAGGGAGCACAGCCAGGAAAGCTGACCCAAACTGTACAAAGGCATATTCCACACCATACAGTGGCAAGCTGGAAGATACAACCAAGGGTGAGGTTGGCCAGGGGAGCCACTGCTAGGGACCAGCTGTGCAGCAGTTGGTTGGTGGTGAGCAGTGGTTTTCATCAGCATCACTTGTCTTCCTTGAGTTTTATTTGCTTCCTTTTTTTATTTTCATTTTCAGCAAAATGTACTATTATCAATTCTACTACCATCATTATAATAATTGTTATTATTAATAACTATATATTTTACTTAATTTCAAGAATTAAACCCTTCTCTCAATCCGCAATTTTTCTCACTTTTATCTTTCCAGTTTTCTTCCCCCCATCCTTTTGGGACAAGGAATGAGCAAGTCGCTGTATGGTGCTTAGTTGCTGGCTGGATTGGATTAACAGATTGTAACAAAAAGTATAAAGTAAAACAGAATTAATGGCACACATTTGTGTCCTAAAAAGGTACCTTTCAAAACTGGATGAGATTATTTTTTTTAAATTGTGATAGAATTGCTGTCCGTTTTACTCCAGACAATGCATAAATATTACAAATTAATCAAAGATTGGTCTAGAGTCCTGTAGGGTTGAATAATAATACTTTAAAAGAACATGTAGTTATAATAGTTGTCATTAAATGAGCTTCTTAATATATTGAGATTTCTTTAAGCTAACATCACATTACTTTTTTAGTATGAATTGTGGTACTTTAAGATGGTATTGAAGAGATTTTACACTATGTTTTAAGATAATTAAAGTATTATTTACATTTCTTTCCACAGTAAAAACAATACCATGGTACATGACTTTATAATTAGTATGTTATTGGTTTTACTCAATGTTTTGAGACATAGTAATCCAGTTCTGAGAATTGTTTTAAAGTGATATGCCTTAAAACTGTGAACCCAACAGAATCTGGATTCCCAAAGCATTTCACAGAATCACAGAAAAGCTGGAAGGGACCTGCTTACATAATCTAGTCCACCCTCTGTAGCTCAGGCATGGTCAGGTAGAGCAGTGTGACCAGGAACAGGTCCAATCAGGATTTGTGTATCTCTAGAGATGGAGACCCTACAACCTGTCTCTGCAACCTGCTTCATGATTTGAAGTCATTGCAACATCAAGATGTCAATTTTGTGCATAGTAGGCCTCTGAGAGATGTAAAACGTCAATGAAAAAAACAAGTTCGGCTTTAGCAAAAATATGGTCATTGTTTACACAGAAAGAACTCGAAAAAGGAAAAAAAATATTCAATACTAAATATAGATGTTTATTTTTCTAAGACAGAGTACATGCAATAAAGAGAAGTGCTCTCTAAATGGAAAAATATGGTTCATTCTGAACCCTTTTTCTAATTGTTTCAAAACAAATCCTACTACAACCTGAAGACAGAGGAGGAGAAATAATTAATATTTATTCAGTCAGATTACACTGCACATTGTATTAATTCACTATTCACATTCTTAGTTATTAATTGGACTGAGATGGTGACTACCATGCTGTAAGTTACAGTCATGAAAAAAATCTATCCCTGATGTCATGCAGAATACCAGTCCCAGCTACTGACTCAGTAGCTGTCCTACAGAGAAGCTCACTCCTGCTGATGGTATGTGACTCAGTGAAATCCATATGGCTTTTCACAGGTGCCAGTAGATGGTCAGTTGTTGTTACATCTTTCAGTCAGATAAAGATTTGAAAAACTTAGAAAATTTATTCCAAAATTGTCCTTACTATGGGATCTAGACAAAGCTGCTTTGTCTATAAAATTCCACATAAAAATGAGGCCAATTTGTTGCAAAGGTTAAGTGTTCAGAAAATACTTTATTCACAAGAAAGCTACATAGCAGGTTGACTTTGAAAGCAGAAATAATATATATAGTCCTGCCTTTTTTATCTGTTATAGTCATTGAGAAAAATTAAAGGTGTGTAACAAAATTATCTCAGCTGGTGAGATGAACTCTCTCAATACAGTCACTACTTTACCCTATTCTCATCTGCTTTAATAGAAGAAAGAAGAGAAAGTTCACTCTTCCTGACCTACTTTCTGCATCTTTTTTCAGCGGACATATTCCTGCTCCTGTCCTTATTCCTCACCCCTGAGCACACTAAATTGAATTTTTCTTTCTTCAGCCTAAAGAGGATTTTCTTCCCTTTTACAAACGAAAAAAATGCTTGATTCTGCTGTACTAATGTTCTTCCTGGTCCATGTAAGATATCTCAATATCTGAACCACAAACAACAGTCCAAGGTACGAGGCAGTCTGACATGAATAAACATTCCTATTCATACCTCAAAAGTGGAAACAAAGGTTCATTTGGTCTGCATTATCTGACTGCATAAAAGCAAAGTAGGAGTCCACATCTGCCCAATAAAAAGTAATGCTAAATAAAGTTGTATAAGCCCATTCCTCTATTGGAAAGAGAACCATGTGAGTCTGAAGTCATGCCATGAAAATTACAAGGCAAGCTATTGATATAACATGCTGAAATGATTAAAAATCACCTCTCTGTGCATTTCAGCATTTTTTATACACCTCAGGTATATATTTTTTTGAAAAGAAATCTGACATATCTTCTGAAAAATTGAGTTTAGATATAAGCTGAGATATAAGATACACACTTTCTTGAATAAATGGAAATTTGCTGTAAACTCCTAATTTTTTTCTCATTTAGGAAATTGTATACTCCTTACTCTGTTGATTCTATTTTTTTCTACATCATGTCTTTATTTTTATAGTGACTAACATGAACCTTACATTTTTTTAAAGTTGCTTTCTAAAAATAAATATCTGTTTGAAAATAGAAGCCAAAAATGAGATCATTGGCAGATGTGGGTTTGTGTCTTCTTCCCACTTTGACAGAAAGACTGAAGTGGGTTCTATAACAAATAGATTGAATTCCTCTAATCTGCTGTATTTTCTCTGTGATAATAGTGTGAGTGAAGATAAGGAGTATGGCTACATGGCAGATTACTAAGCTAAGAAAATATACTCAAGGAGGTAACTGCATTTAACAACACAGATACGTCACACCTTTCCAGAGTTGTATCTGTGGTCAGGTGCATTCAGATTTTTACAGCTTGTGTACTTCCAAGTAGAGCCCAATACTCTTGCAGTCTTTACTCATCCATGCAGCAACATCACCAAGGAACAGTGAGTTTACCTACAGACTTTTGGGAAGTAAAGCCAAAATAAGGAGTTTGGGGTTCTTTTTCCAGTCCTACCCCTTCCTGAGAAGTCTGACTACATGGATATGGTCCAAAAGAGGAAATGACCACTATGGATTTAGAGAAAGTGAGCTTTATGGTACCTCTGTGTTGTGGGTTGGCCACCTAGGCAGTTAACCACCACACCTGCTCACTTCCAATCCCCAGTAGGATAGGTAAGAGAATAGAAAGAGCAAAAGAGAAAAAAGAAAAACTCACAGTTCAATAAAGGAAGGAAAGAGAGGGGAAAAAGTATGTAAAAGTGGTCACTTAGGCCAGTGCCCATTTTCTCCCTGAGCAACAGATACTTTCCCAAAAATGGCCCTCTCCTTGCTTTTTCTTGCTGAGCATCACACTACATCATACTGTGAATCCTTTTGGTCAGTTTGGGTCAGCTGTCTTGCTTGTGTCCCTTCTCAGCTTCTTGCCTACTTCCAGCCTACCCATGGTGTGGCAGAGTTGGAAGAATGGGAAGTCCTTATACGGCACAAGAACTCAGAAGCAGTAAAAACACTGTCATGTTATCAACACTGTTTTAGTCACAAATCTACGACATAATACTGTACACACTGCTGTGAGCATCATCTCCACCCCAAACAGATCCAGCATACACTGGTACCTGCCAGCTTAAGATGGTAAAGTTCTAGAATCACAGTGAATTACAGTGACTTCCAGAGTAGTACATTCCAAAGATTAGCATCTTAAGGCAGACAAGACAAATTAACCCAAATATGCCCATACATTAAAAAAAAAAGGACAAGAGACCAATGAACTTGGACTTAATTAAGGAACTTTTAGACTGAAAATTAGCTCACATCAATCCTGTATTGGGAAGTCAGAGTGGTGAGAAGCATGTAACCAACCATCAAGATCTATTACTCTGTTGAACACTACCTGTGACTTTACAGATCCAAAGAGAGTTTTTTGACATGCATGCACACTTGCTTTAGCTCCTGTATGATGTATTCAATGCTGGAGTTCAAAACACAGTGCCTTTGTAAAGGATATACATTTTCAGAAAAAAAAAGATAATATTTTTCAAAGCAGAGCTTAAATACTAATCCACTACTTCACTTAAACTGATGCTGGGTCTGTGAATCTTACTGTTTATATAGAACCCTCAAGAGAAAGAAATTGAGTGCTATGGCTATTTGCGGTCTAGCAAAATACCAAACTTGATTGGCTACTCCAGACTGTAATCTTAAGGTGTTTTTCCAAGTTGCCTAATCTACTTTAGCTGGATTTGGTGGAATAGCAGTATCATGTAATGTGCAATTAGGTTAGGCACAGGCACACATTATCATGAATAGGCTTAGGCACAGTCAGCATGTAGAAACTCATTTAACACAATACTAATGTTAAATATCAATGCATTATTCATAGACAAAAGGGAAAAAATGTTTTACACAGCAGTCTCAATATTTCATGTTTTCTTATTCATATTTAGTGAAAAAAAAACAAAAATAGGAATTTTGTAACACCAAAAAATAAATGTAAACATGCAAATCACATCTTGTGTTCTGATTATTGATTACGGCACACCCAGTGGTTATTTCTACTTCTTTTGCAGTAGAGAATAAAAAAATATTCCATTACTAATTTTGAAAGATTTACACAATTCTTATATCTTTGGGCTTCATCAGCTATTGGTACTGAAGTGAAATTTTTTAAGTTTTATGAGGGCTAGGCAGTCAGCTGCTCTCAGGCCTGAAAGTCAGGAAATCTGACTATACTTCAATTGGAATATTTGTAACTATAATTTGAAGCTGGCTACTCAGAGATGCAGCTGGTAATTAATTGGCAGACTGTAACACATGGGGTTTGTTTTTTTTTTTAAAAAGGTATGTGAAACGTAACTAACATATACTTACAAGTATTTTTAAATCGATACTGACTGGAAGCCCAAACTAATCAGAGAAGAAGTCAAAGTCTATAGGAGTCCAGGAAAATTCTATTGGTTTCACACTGGGTTTTCTCTTCTATATTGACAAAAGGTACTTTAACCTATTCAGCTTCAAAGAAAGTTTTGAATGGCTGTGTGGTAGTAGAGATGATCACTTCAGTCTAAACCTACAGTAATTAAGGTCAATAGACAACAGTGTTTCTGGAGTTTCAAAAATTACTAAGAAAAGGGAGTAAAAATCGATTAGTAGGGATCTTTTTGCACTATTATCACGCTACACAATGCCAAATCATGACTCAATTTTTTGTGTGTGTGTTCTTGGGTCATTGGCAAGCAAAATACATTTTGAAAAATATCCAACTGATTAATCATAACTGAAGATTGCAAGTACTCAGGTGAATTTTGTTTTCTACAGACCAATCATCTCTAGGCATTTTTTTTTAATTGACATTCAAATATTGCCAAGTTCAGGAGGAAAGGCAAAGAGAATCTGTCTGTTCCAATAAGTTGATTCAGATCAAGAAATATCTCTCACTCCAATACCAAAATTTTTGAAGATGAACAATCTCAGAATTGGATAAGAGATTTTAACTTTGATAATAAACTCTTCTTATATTGTGTAGAACTGGAAGTTCTCTACCAATGGGTTAAACAAACAAACAAAACATCAAATAAACAAACAAACAAAAAAGAAATAAAGAAGACTCAAGACCTATTGCACAGGTACTGAAGAAGAAAACTGCAAATTTCAGAAACATTTACACATTTTCAGTGATCTGACTTATACAACAAAACAGGATTGCTAAAGAAGTATACAAGGAAAAATACCTTGGTTTCATCTGTTTCCATTGCATCATATTCTACTAAATGACTAAGAATCCAGTATTTTATCCAATATTTTCCTTTTCCAGTAAGGAATCACGCTCTTGAGCATAGCAGTATAAAATGCATTTTAACTCAAGTAGAATATATGACTTTTTAACTTGAAAAATGAAATATAAATAAGATTAACTTCCATATGAATTTCTTTGAAATAATTTTTTTCAGGAAATGTGATTTTTGCATGATGGTAGATACCAATGCATGCAATGTCACATATGTGCAGGTGCAGCCTAGAAAGCCAACCATATCCTCAGCTGCATAAGATGCCTAGCCAGCAGGATGAGGGAGGTGATTCTCTAGGTGATCTTTAAGGCTCCTTCCAACATAAACCATTCTATGAGTCTATTATTTTATGATTTGTGCACTTATATATTAAGTATACATATATGAGTCTAAATTAGTTAGTTAGAAAATGCGTAAGGGTAATAGAAATTTGTTCCTTTAACCTGACTCTTTCCTTACAAATTGAAGATCTTTTTCAGCAGATTTTTCAGAGAATTGCCTCTCAATAAGGGTCATATAAAGATGAAACTAAATGCTTAGAAGGTAGCCACTAGGTCTGTGTATCCCTTGTAGAGGGGAACCCTTACCTTTATTTACACAACTGCAATGTGTTCGTGACTGCAAAAAGCCACAGAAACAGTGTGTTCAGAGCAGAAGGTTTTGAGTAGGACCTATCCCAATATGTAAAAATTGACATTAGTTCTGTGAGGGAATTAGGTGTTTTGTGTCTGAATTAAATAATATAGTAGGCACCATAATTATAGTACATTACATTGTGGCGGGTTTTTTTTTTTTTGGTTCTGTCTATGTGCATGTGTGCATATGCCATGCTCTTAGTTAAGTCTTAGCCTTGGTGAGAGTTCTTCCATATACAATTTCAATTTATAATATATGTATGAGTTTTGAGTTCCTCAGCAGGCTCTCTCACGTTTGAGTAGTCAGATTCTACTTAGTGGTTCCAGGAGAATGCTTCCTTTCAATATCCTATATTAAGCTGTCAGACCTGTACTCATACAGAGTTCAAAGGGTTCATGTTGCAAGAAATATAGGTGAAGAGTTGTTGATACAGACATGAAGCTTCTTGCAAGCAGGGAAAGATATATTATTTACCTCCAACACCTTGTGTGTTATCAATGGCTCCTTGTGTGCTTTCTGAGAAATGACAGTGAGTTGGGGAATGATGGGGAATAATATTTTCTATCTACCAAAATAGCAAATGCATATGCTTATTCTTCCTGTTATGTTTAAACAATTAGGTTACAAATAAACAAGCCACAATGAAAATTAACATTTTGAAGACTAATCTGTAAATCATGTTATAAATAATGATTAGATAAGCCAATAATAATATTTAATATCAAAAAGAAATTTATTAAAATAATAACAATTTTAATACCGCAATTAAATTACAATTACGGCAGCCACAAAATCAGGGAAAAATATCAGGAATGATCCGGAATCATAGCCTGGGTGCGCAGGTCTGACACGCGTAAAGCGAAGCCAAGACTGCCACACCGTGAGGCGTCCGGAGCTGTCCCTTTTATACAGAAAATATGGCTCGAGGCAGTCTCCGGTTGTCTCCACCTGGAACTTTTCATATTCAGAGTTGGTCTCGCCTAGGACTGGAGCTTGGACAAAGACAAGTTTCGGTGTATTCAGATAGGTGAATGTAAGATTTCCTGGTCCATATTGACAGAGTCCAGGGCGATTGGAGGCCAATCAACTAGGAATTCCAAGTCCATTATTTTTCCCAGGCGTTCCGGGAAGCTCCCCGCAGTATCTTGGGTGGATCTTTGCTGCGGAGCCAGGTGTGAGAGGAGTCTCTCCTGATAGGATTATCGTTGAGGCGTCCGGAGGAAGGAACACATTCGTTGGAGCCTTCTTTTGTGTGTTCAAAAGATAGAAGATAAGATTCCATCTGCCACCGCATTCCAAAGTAGACCGGGACCCCTGGCTCGAGAGAGAGTCTTTCTAATTTGGCCACAATTCCTAAGTAAAACTATAGATATATATATAATCATCTTTATTCCACACATTTTCTTATATTAATTGGACAGTTTAAACAATATAAATACATATCACGAATTATTGTTACATATTTATCACAATCATATGCCTGCAGTAAACATAAGCCTGACAGTTTTAGATTTTATATATCTAAGGTTCACAAAATTTGAAATTGTCAGAGCAATTGATGAAGATTTGAAGTACAGGGTACAAACCCCTGTGTCAGTTCAACAGATATGCAGGTGCACTTGCAGAATCACATTCTTTATAATAATCTGCTTAATGAGTCATAAAATTATGGTAGAAAAACAGTCATTAGTCATTTTTGTAAACTTGGTAAAGATGCAGTTTTTGAATGACAAATACTATTGGTAAACATTCTCAGTGGTTATTAAATATTTATGCTTAGGTTAGGAAACTCTGTCCTATTTTTAGCAATTGATTTCTGGAAATATTTTTTGTGATCAGTATTTTTTGTTTTACTCTTGTGGATGTCAACTCAAAAGCAAAGAATGATGTTTTTTCACTTTTAATATGAATATCGATATTTAGAGATATTCTCTATCTCAAGCAGCCAACCACAAGTGTTAACGGTTGAAAAATGTTCAGTAAAGAATAGATATAATATGACTTAAAATTCATAAATTCAAAACTAATTAAGAAAATAATGATTTATTTGTCTGGTCACAGATAGCTGAGAACTTTTGAGCCTTAACAGCAAAATGCCTGCAAGCTGAGATTGAAGGCCAAGGTTCATTAAAAGTGGCAAATTGCAAAAAAAAAAAAAAAAAGTGATGTGTTGAAAAGAATGGAAACCAAATTCCTACTATTCCTCAGGAATATTTTCTTTTTTTTTTTTTTTAAATTTTATTATTTTTCCGAATTATATATATAAATATAAGTAAATATATATGTTATAAATTTATATATAAAAGTTTCCATATATGTATGTGAGTGTAAATATAGGACAAGATCTTGATAGCCTTCATCGTATGGAACAATAAATTGCAATAGCCTTTCTGAGGTCAACGAGGCCACCTAGAGATCCATCAGTGCAAAAGAAGTTACTGGAATCTGACTGGTTGGAGGCAGTAGTAAACAATCTGTATGGTAATCCAAGGCACAATAAAAACAAAACAGAAACGTTATGCTCTAGAGGGCAAATATGCTGGTGCACCACATCTACTGTTGCTCACCAAAAGGTTTTTTGACTCTGTGGCAGTGGGATGAAGAAGGAAGCAGCATTTGCTGCATATAAAACCATCCCATGCAGTGCAGGAGGGATAAGGAAAATCCTCCTTGCATGGAATAAACATTTTCCTGTAGCTGTACTGTATCTGCTAATTACTTGTTTACGAGCACAAAGAGGATAATACTTTAAGCATGATACATGCCTTTAAAAATGCCCTCCCCCAAACCACACCGTTTTTTATCAAAACAGTGTTTCATGGAAATAGAATGCAATCTCACATGGACAGATACTAACACTGTGCTAACATCTGTAAAACAGACAATTACAATCAACCCAGTCTTCTTCCTAGAGAACAGGATGGGCAGTTTTAAAAAGGGCTGATGGCAGTCATTGTGCAAGCATAAGCACTAATATTCCATAATTTTATTTTTCCAAAATAAAGTATGTACAACTGTGCATACTCACCCCCACCCCATTCACACTGAGACTGCATTGAGAGCTTTATATATTTGAATAATTCTGCATTTCAACGTGATAGACGTATTTTCCAGCGGACAAAGTTTCCCTTGTGGTGTGTTTTGTGGAGTCTATTTGGGCTGGAATGCTTTCAGGTTTCTAAAGCAAGCATTTGCAGATACAAAAGAAATGCAAGGTCTGCCCAAGAGAACAAACTGCAAGAGCTGCAGTGGATGTTTACTGTTTTGGAAAATCGGGCATTAACAGCCCTTTAGCAATCTAGAAGATAGTTAGCTGAATTTTACTTTCTGAGGCTCGCTAAGATAAGGGGAAAAGGAGGTGAGAGAAATTGCAGGAGGAGGAGCTGATCTGTCTCAAGGTGGAGCTGTATCTTGTATTAAATGACATTGGCAGATTAAAGCTCTCTGGTGGGGAAGGGCTTAAAGGCTGAGTCAAAAGCCAAGAAGTCTCTTTATTTACGCCTACCTCCCAGCCCCTGGCAATCTGACTAATAACAAACTGAGCTAACAAGAAAGACTAGAAAGAACTGAGAGAACACAGGAGCAGCTTGCATCTAAAAATCTGACAAACCAAGTGATCAAGTCAAGCTCTGCTGAGCATCTTGTTTGTTTACTGCATCCAAATGCTTGCAAACAGTTAACTATATGCAGAAAAGTCAGCCTGGCTGTGAAGTATGCTGTGAATTTTAATTGAGGAAAAAGGACAACTGCTTACAGGATGGTCTGACGTGCACGGCTGCCTGGAAGATTTTTTCAATCGAATGCTTTGTACTTTGTCTTCTGAACAAGGATTTTAACTTTATGGAGCTGTAGTATTACCGGAGCTTGCAGCAAAGGGAAACTCAGAAGAAAGTGTGCATTTTTCAGAGGGAGAAATTACATTGCATGGAAACAGCTGCTCCAACTGTGCATTACTGAGTGTACCAGGGAGTGTTGCTGCTGTACAGGTAAGAAAGATTCCAGTTAGTTAATTAGCTAAGCACCTGAGAATTTCATTTCTCAGTACAAGTTGCATCTATTTTTCTGCACGGTTTTGTATAACTTTTGTGTTAAATGATGGCAGTTTATACTGTATTTTACACAGTTTGCAGGCACATTTATTCAAACTTATTACTGTGTAGAATATGTGCATTAAGGGAATGCTGGTTTTGAAACCCTTGAGGGAGAAGAATGGGTGTTTGGTTTTATTTCAAGTGCAAAAGTGTTCTTAAATGCATCATCTGACTGTGTTTCCTTTAAGAATTTAATAAAAAATGCCAAAGGCTTTTAAAAATTGCTGATTGTTAGCTTGGGGCTTTGAAAATAATCAACTTCTTTTTTTTTTAATAGCTGAATTAAAACAGCCAGACAAATATACCCCCAAGCATAACAATAAAAGCTGTTCCAATGTTTTAAAACCAAATCAATTATTATTTAGCAAGCATAAGATGCCTTTGCTGTAAGGTGACTACTTCTGGAAGTATTCAACTTTGCCTCATAGAAAGAACTGTGACATCTTTTAGTCTTTTAGAATTCCTACAGAGTTTAGGTACAGTATGCAGTCAGCAGAGACTTACATGAAAGCAGACAAAATGAAAAGAACCTTAAGTTACTATGTGGAATTTGCTGAAAAACCTCACCACATGAAAAGATCAGTTTTTCAAGTCTTCCAAATTACATTTTGTTGTATTGTGAATTCTTTCAGTTAAATACTAATCATCTGTTACATGAGAGCAGTTTTTATTTTACAACAGTAGCCCACTGAGCACTTACATGTTTCTGAGTGTTTAGAAAAAAAAGTAGAGAAAGGAAAAAAGAAAACAACTCTCCTATTAATTTTTTATTGTGTGGGTGTATATATATATATATATATATGTGTGTGTGAGAGAGTTCTGGCAGTGCTGCTTACAGAAGTATGACGATGATTAAAATGTGAATGTTTTCCAATTGGTTACAAATGTTGTTACTTTCATCTCTGAGGGGAGGGCTTTCATTTTTATAATCTAATTTCTCAATATGCAATAGAATGCAACATGCTTTACAGATTTTTTTTTTTAGTTTAATTTTGCTCAGGGACTTTATAAGTGTTTTCTGAATTTTATGCAGATTGACGCTGGAATTTCTAATGAGAAAAAGTGTACAGAAATGAAGTTGAATTAGTCATAGTGTAGGTTTGAAGCCGGCATCTGTGTCAAGAGCTTGTATTTTTTACCTTAGGTCACTGGAAAGGACAGTGATGCATGTAAAGCAAGAATAAATCTCTAGCATAATATGATCCTAGAATTATTCTGCATCCTTCAAAATTACATCTTGACATGATGTGTCTTATCCAATAATTCTTGGGAAAACAGACTTAAATACATATATATTAAGCATAGGCAGCTGGAGTTCAAGGAGGGTTATATGAGACAACAAAATTATACTGCAACTACTAAAACAAAGATAAAAGCTCTTATTTTTAAGGACACTTTTTCTCACACTGAATTGCACTTACTACTTCTAAAGTCATATTTCTACTCTTACTTACCAGAAGCTACTAAAGGAGAAAAACAAAAAATTCACTGTGGACACATTTGCTGTTGCTCTTTTCGTGTGTGCGTGTGTGTGTGTGTGTGTGTGTGTGTGTGTGTGTGTGTGTGTGTGTGTAATACTCATGCCACAGCATTTAAGTGCTTGCATGTGTAAAGCTTTGCAATCTGTTCTAAGGGAAGCCTTGAGAAATAGTGTTTCTAGTAACCAAGGCACATTATATTCAAAATATGCATTGATGAGATGCCAAATCATATGGCCACACTATAAGAATGTGCATGCATGTAGTTTAATTGATCCTTGTAAAAGGTTCTAATCTTTCAGAAACTGACACGGTTGTGTAGTGACATTCTGTACTTCATGTTTTAATAGCCTAGTTTGAAAGATTCTGACCTTTATTAGATGGATTACTTAAGAATCTTGCTTAGTTCAATCCTCTAATAAATAGCAAATTTCATAAACATTACTGGGTTTTAAATAATCCATTGCATTTTAGGGGATTTTTTTGTTCTTGTTTACTTTTTTGGAAATGTGGAGATACTTAACTAAAGATTATTAACAGTGATTTCCCTCTACCTTATATATCAAGAATTGGTCTTGCTGATTAGGCAATTTTGACAGAAAGAAACAGAGAATCTTCTAATAGACTGTAGGACAACTTAATTCAAACCAATATTAAATGACTGATTTAAACATCTAAAGTTTGCTTGCAACTCCATAGCTGTATTATAATTATGCATTTATCAAGTGTTTCAAAGTTTAAGATCAGATTGAAAGGTGATCATTATATTATGTAACATATGGTTGATACTGGTGATAATTTTTGATTTGTAAAGCACAGTCAGTTCCATACACATTTCACTGTGGAAATTGATGATTATTATCATTGGGAGGAGTCTAATATTAATCTCAAAAAAAGTTTGCCCTTGCATGCTTGTTTCTTCTGACATGTATTGCATTGTCAGTTCTCTCTTCTTAATGTTAATTGTGTACACAAATTTTTTGTATGTACATTATATGCAAACGTTACACTACTGTGTACTGTGGCCCCACTTTCACCCACAAACTACAACATATGCATTAAAATTTAAGCAAAGACAGATGATTATTTTGTCTACTTCCTTTTCACTTTGTGGGTACAAGGATTCCAGAGGAAATACCCTTTGATTTCCATACATAATGCAGAACTGTAGAGAGATTCCCTGTATCCTGAAAGAATGGGCTTTTGCTCACAGCACATTACTGATCCAAACCAAATCTTATTTCTTCTCTTCAGCAGCTGGGTAACATTAAGTTAATCTTAGCAAGGTGCTCTTAAAATTTGCAGTGCTATGTAGTGACACAAAGCAATGATTCAAAATATTATATTAGCTTTGATATAAGTTGCTTGGGACAGTAAATTATTACTGCTGTCCACTGGCAGTCTATACAGTATATAAATAAAACTAACACACTCCTGATTGCTTCCTACTTTGGATATCAGCATGAAAGTACTGAAGATTTCCCCTTATGACTCTGTTTCATTCAGTGCATTAAACTAAATATATATTGTCTAATTAGAAAATAATTCAAGTGTTTTGCATGATATGTTAGTGCTTGGAAGGCGACGTAGCTTAATGACGAGCATTAGGAAAGCTTTTTTCTTGCTGTTGCGCCAGGGAAAACAAAAAAGGCAACAAACAAACAAAAAAAATCCCAAAAAGTACCAACCCAAACCCTGTGAAATTGTGACTCTAGTTTTTTTGTTTGTTTTTTTTTTACAGAATCTGCTGGACAAGATGAAGCTTTGGATTTTTGTTGTATGCTCAATTGTGGTTGCATCTGATCCTTTCCAGTCACAGCCTTCTTTTTCTTCAGTTGGGGGATCTTGTCAGAGTCTGTGTTCCTGTGAAGTAAAGGATGATACCATGATTATCAACTGTGACAAAAGAGACATCAAGATGATATCAGAAATAAATGTCCCACCATCACGGCCTTTCCATCTTAATCTGTTAAACAATGGTCTGAGTATGTTACACGTGAATGATTTTGCTGGCCTTGTTAATGCTATTTCTCTGCATCTTGGTTTTAACAATATAGCAGATATTGAGCCTGGGGCTTTCAATGGTCTCAGCCTTCTTAAGCAACTACATATCAATCACAATTCTTTGGAAACACTTAAAGAAGATACGTTTAATGGATTGGAAAATTTGGAGTTTCTTCAAGCAGACAACAATTTCATCACAGTGATTGAAGCAAGTGCCTTTAGCAAGCTCAACAGGCTTAAAGTGCTTATTTTGAATGATAATGCCATTGAGTATCTTCCTCCAAACATATTTCGTTTTGTGCCATTGACCCATTTAGATCTGCGTGGAAACCAGTTACAGACACTGCCCTATGTTGGCTTTTTGGAACACATAGGAAGAATACTAGACCTTCAGTTGGAAGACAATAAATGGGCCTGTAATTGTGATTTGTTGGAGCTGAAGATATGGCTGGAAAACATGCCTCCTCAGTCCATAATAGGTGATGTTGTATGCAACAGTCCTTCAGTTATCAAAGGTAGCATATTAAGCCGTCTGAAAAAAGAATCACTTTGTCCCACCCATCCTGTTAATGAGCTTGAAGATCCTTCAGGGTCACTGCCCTTGGTTGTAACCACCTCTATCAGTGATAATCATCTATCGACTAAGGTGATTCCTCTCCTGAAAGCTCCTACTAAAGAACCAAGTTTAGTGCTTCATACTTCCAAGCCTACTACGTTTCCAGGGATCTCTTGTCCTGTCCCTTGTCACTGCACTAGCCATATGCTCTCAGGAGTTCTTATGCATTGCCAGGAGCGAAATATTGAAAGCTTGTCTGATTTAGGACCCCCTCCTCCAAATCCTAAAAAGCTTATCCTAGCTGGAAACATTATTCAGATGCTATTGAAATCAGATCTTGTGGACTATGCCAGCCTGGAAATGCTTCACCTGGGGAACAATCGCATCGAGAGCCTTGAGGAAGGTTCCTTTATGAATCTGACTAGACTACAGAAACTGTATCTCAATGGCAATCATCTTACAAAGCTAAGTCAGAATCTCTTCCTTGGCCTTCAACACCTTGAGTACTTGTACCTTGAATATAATGCCATCAAAGAGGTTTTGCCAGGGACATTTAATGTAATGCCAAAACTGAAAGTTCTCTACCTAAATAACAACCTTCTGCAGGCTTTGCCACCCCATATCTTTTCAGGTGTTCCCCTCACCAGATTAAATTTGAAAACAAACCAGTTTGCTCATTTGCCTGTGAGCAATGTCTTGGATGAACTGAATATGCTGGTACAAATTGAACTTGAAGACAACCCTTGGGACTGTACTTGTGATTCAGTTGGACTGCAAAAATGGATACAAAAATTGAGTAAGAATACCATGATGGGTGATATTTTTTGTAAATCTCCCGGGCACTTAGCCAAAAAAGAATTGAAATCCCTAAACAGTGAAGTCTTGTGTCCAGGTTTAATAAACAGCCCTGCCCTACCAACTCATGCCAGTTTTGTCGTTGTGACAACTTCTTCTCCTACTGCCAACACCGCAGACACCATCCTGCGGTCCCTTACAGATGCTGTCCCACTTTCTGTTCTAATATTAGGACTGCTCATTGTGTTTATAACTATAGTATTTTGTGCAGCAGGAATAGTTGTTCTTGTCCTGCACCGGCGCAGAAGATGCAAAAAGAAACAAGTGGATGAACAAGTGAGGGACAGCAGCCCTGTTCACCTTCAGTACAGCATGTACGGGCATAAGACAACACACCACACCACGGAGCGCCCAGCTGCGACTCTCTACGAGCAACGAATAGTTACCCCCATGGTTCAGGTGTACCACAGCCCATCCTTCAGCCCCAAGCATACCGAGCAGCAACAGGAGGAGGGAAGTGAGAAGGAAGCTAATGATTCCAAATATCTTCGCCGAAGTCTCCTGGAAAGAGAGAACAGTTCACCACTTACAGGTCCAAATGTCAAATACAAGGCTACGGATCAATCTGCTGAATTTCTGTCTTTTCAGGATGCTAGCTGCTTGTATAGAAACATTCTTGAAAAAGAGAGAGAACTGCAGCAACTAGGGATCACAGAATACCTAAGAAAAAATATTGTCCAGCTCCAGCCTGACATGGAAGTTCGTTATCCTGGAACACATGAAGAGTTGAAGCTAATGGAGACACTCATGTACACCAGGCCAAGAAAGGTTTTTCTAGAACAAACTAAAAATGAGTATTTTGAGCTCAAGGCTAATTTGCATGCTGAGCCTGACTATCTGGAAGTCCTGGAGCAGCAAACGTGAAGTGATAATACATTGGGCTGGGGCCGAATTTCTGTGATTTTACTTTAAAGTGGAATCATTGTAAATAAAAGTGCCTTATAATAACATGTCAACAGTCAAAACTTAAGCACAGCAGTAATCCTAGCAAAGAAAAACTCAGGGATCACTGTGGGAAGCCATGGGGTTGTGTGCAGGCAATATGTTGCACCCCAAGTTAAGCAAGAATTTTGTGTGATTGAAATATGGGAGGAAGATTGCTTATTGCACTATTCCTCATCATTTTGAAAAGGTGTGTATGCCACTCTCTGTTCTGTTCTGTTTTCCAACCTATGGCAAAAAAAAAAAAGTTCATTACCTTTACCCCTTCTTTTTTCCCTCAATTTAATTAGATTCCTTTAAAAAAACAAAAATACCAAAAAAAGAAAACCCCAACACCTGTGTTTGTATTTATAACCTTAGAGTGTATATGTTAGGTTAGTACCTGCACTGCATACATGACCACTGTCTACAATTACACCTAACATACCTTTATAATAAATATGAAAGGAGTTGAAAAGTTGTCACACTAAATGTCAGTTAAAAAGGAAAAAAGATAAAATATTTTTGTGTATTCACCCAGAGCCTGCAAATATTTAAGTATTCTACACAGAACTTCATGTGCATTCTGTATCAGTATGTGGAAGGAAAAATATGTATCTATGTTTACCCAACATCTTCAACAAAGAAAACTGCAAGCCTTTTGCTACTTTTCCTATCTGATAGCTTTACCTAAGTTTGGACAATCTTTTCTTGAGCTGCTGCTATAAGATATTGTGCATCACTGGTGTTTCAACTCATAATCCTGGGCAATTTGAAAAGCTACTGAGAATCAGCTGTAAATATGTTACTGTTAATGTTTGATTTTATATATATATATATATATATATATATATATATGTGTATATAT
>WEZZ01004121.1:0-59827 GCA_013400585.1 Chloropsis cyanopogon
GGCTGGGCTGTGGCTGTGGCTGTAGCTGTGGGGTGCTGCCTCCTGTCTGTTTGTTTTTCCAGCCCCTGTGGTCTCAGCAGGTCCATGAGCACGGATCAGTACTCGGATGTGAAATCTGATCTCTTTGTAGGGACAGGCTGCAGTGGGTCTCTGCCCCTCTGGATTTCTCACAGACCAGGATTTTAACCTGGCAAAGAAGGCTGGGGGAGACCTTGCTGCTCCATACAGTGACCTGGAAGGAGCTTGGTCTTCTTCTCCCAGGAGGAGAGGGACAGAATCAAAGGAAACAACCTCAAGTTGTGCCAGAGGAGGTGTAGGTTGGATATTAGGGAAAATTTCTTCACAGAATGGGTTGTAAAGGCTTGGAACAGGCTGCCCAGGACAGTGGTGGAGTCACCATCCCTGGAAATGTTTGAAGAACTGGTGGATGTGGTACTTGAGGACATTATTTAGGGGTGACCATGGTGCTGGGTTGATGGTTGGACTTGGTGATCCTGGAGGCCTTTTCCAACCTTGATGATTCTGTTAATCTGTGATTTTTTTGCTAGCTGGTCTTGTTTTAACTGAAGAAGGACCTACAACAGGGGAGGAGTCATAAATTACTTTGTTTCTCATCCTTGTTTGGCTGCTGGTCATGTGCCAGCTCACTTACAGAGCAATGCTTTTCAGATCTTTTGGGGAAAGAAGCACTGACACTCTGTGTGATCAGCTCTTGGAGCAGTTTGTGACTGTCCTTGTCCTGGGCTTTGCTGTAAACTTTCCAGCTACGTGGGAGCCTGTGTTAACAAAAATAATGCAGTGATGCTGTGCAGAGTGACTAAATGTCATCTGACTCCGTGCTGGGTGGAAGGGATTTGTAAAGGCATTCTGCAGGTAGGGAGAAGTGTTCACAAAGCCAGTGATTTCCCAGGGCTCGTGCTTTGTCCTGGTCCCCTGATAATGTGGAAGCTGTGTTTTAAATGTCAGTGTAAATGCAGCCCACAGCTCTGTGGAGCAGTGATGAGTCCTGCTGAGCCCCTGATGATACAGTAAGGGTTTTCCAGATGAGGGGTTTTCCTGGTGGGAAGGCAGAGTGCCCTGAGTGGATGTGTGTGTCCTGCCTTCCGTGCACTCCAGCTGCACCAGCTCCTGTGCTCCCAGTCGAGATGCCCAGCTGGAGCCAGGCCGGGCTGCCTCAGGTGCCTTCCCACCCCAGGGAGGTTCCTGCTGCCTTCCCAGAGCCAGGAGATCCCTTCTGCCTTCCCAGAGCCAGGAGGTCCCTGCTGCCTTCCCAGAGCCAGGAGAACCCTTCTGCCTTCCCAGAGCCAGGAGGTCCCTGCTGCCTTCCCAGAGCCAGGAGAACCCTTCTGCCTTCCCAGAGCCAGGAGGACCCTGCTGCCTTCCCAGAGCCAGGAGGTCCCTGCTGCATTCCCAGCCTCTCTCTGGGACATCCCAGGCTCTTGGAGCTGGTGCTGCACTCTGCTGCAGCCCCGTGCTGGGGGTTCCCCTCAGTGCACCCCAGCACTCCGTCCTGGATGGAAGGGCTGCTTGTGTGCAGCTGACAGCTCAGGCTGTGATGTGGCCAAATCCAGGGACTGATATTCCAGAAGCTTTTATTTGACAAAGCCATGAGGTTCAGCAAGGAAAAGGAAACTGCTCAGAGGTGACCTGTAAGGTGGGAGAAGCTCCTGCTTGCAGGACCAAAGGGATAACCCTGCTGCCATATCCCTTTTGAAAGAACCCAGGGCAGTAGATCAAACTGGAGTGTTTCCATCTTTATCCCTGTTTCCTGGAAGATCTGTCTTTGGCAGCTCCTCCCAGGCTGGCCCATCCCAGGAAGGATGTTTGGGGTGTGTGCTGTGTCTTCTGGTAACACCTTCAGCAGGAGGCAGGCTCTCCTTGTTCCCCTCCCGTGACCAAGTCCTGGAGCAGCCCGTGCTGGGGGCTTGTTCTGCCGTCACACCTCAGCACCTGCAGGTTTGTTCTGGAGCCGTTCTGCTGCCAAGGGCTGGACAGGCAATCACAGATGGAGTGAAGCTTTCCCACGTTCCCCTCCTCCTACTTCATCCTTAGCCATGACTGCTGTAGCAGAGGAGACTTTGTTCTCCAGATTCAGAGCAAACCTTTCATGTTCTTCAGTCTTCTGGAGAATGATTGGCTTCTGCTGCAGCCTGCTGTCTGGATTGCTGGGCCTGCCTGTTTGGGAGGTCCTGCCCTTGGGCCACCCGTGCTGGGTGGTGTCCCTGGAGCTGTGGATTGTGCTGCTCTTTCCTTTCCATCCTCTTTCCCTCTTTCCACCCTGAGTGGGCTCTTGTTTCCCTGTGCTGTAGCTGTGGGATCAGGGTGGCAGTGGCTGTGCAGTGCCTTCCCTGCCCCTTGGCTTTCTGTTCAGGTGATTCTGCATCACTGAAGGAAACCTGGAAATGTCAGGGTGGGCCCAAGGGCACCTCTGGGGTAGGGGCTGTTTCCTCCTGTCAGGGATGAAGGACAGTTGATGATGTGCTTTGTTTTGGGCTGACAGATTGCATTGCTGCATTTGAATGTGCAGAAATTCACTTTCTGCTGCCTCATCTGGAGAAAAGCTCAGGAACCTGTTGCCACAGAAAACCAGTGATGGCCTCTTGTTACTGCCTTTGGGCAAGACAACCCTTAAAGCTGCTTTTGGGCTTCCTGGAGATGTGTCCAAACCCTTGGGTGGAGATAGAGCCATGTGGGACCATAGCATATCTGGATTTGCTTTCATTGTCCTCATCCCCCAAAGTCTGTGTGGTGTTTGAGCTGTTTTAAAGGTTTATTAAGAGTTTTTACAGCAATGCAGGGATTTTCTGTGAAAATTTTACTGTATTTTTTTAGTTGAACATGGATTAAAAGAAATAAGAGTCTCTATCAGAAATAATATATTCAGTTTTACCAAGTGAAATTCTCAGGGGAATGGTGTGTATTTCCAAATGTGTTTAATACACTGGGGGGACCTTGCTGCCCTTAAATGTGCTGTTTCTTGGGTTTTTTCAGTTTCCTTGTACACTTTTGACAAGACCAAGCAGTGCATTGGCACCATGACCATCGAGATTGACTTCCTGCAGAAGAAGAGCATTGACTCCAACCCCTACGACACAGACAAGATGGCTGCAGAGTTCATCCAGCAGTTCAACAGCCAGGCCTTCTCCGTGGGCCAGCAGGTGGGCTCTGCTCTGGGCTTTGAGGCTGCTCTGGGCTAGAACACCACCTGCAGGCTTGTGAGGGACCCTCTGAGGGTGCCAAGAGCTCTGCAAAGGCTGGGTGAGGGGCAGGAATTGTTCCTTGTGTGAAGTGATGCCTCAGGTTTTAGGTTTTATATTTTCAGGTTCTGTGCTGCTTTAGTGTGTGGGTCTGGGCTTCATCTAAGGGGATGGTGAGCTCTCTTCACAGAGCAGGGAGACAAAACAATTCCTTCTCTAGCTGGGGACCAAGGACAATGATCCAGATCTCAGCCCAAGAGCACAAACAACGTGGGCTGAGGAGAGAAAAACAAGCAGGATGGGACTGCATGGGCTAAAGCTGGAATTGGACAATTAACTCCAATATGCAAATGGAGCAGAACTTACAAAAGTGTGAGACCCCGTGACCCCTGGGACATTTTGTGCCCATTTTGGGCTCACCCGGGGTGTAGCCCTGGCTGGGCTCTTGTGCTGCCCAAAGTGGATCCATTGAGGCCTCCTAATAAATCCCTACTTTATTCTTTAGCTCTGTCCAGTCTCTGTTCTAGGCCAGCCTTCTCAAGGCATCAGAAGAACGTCTTTATGCAAAGTAAAACCATTGTGACTTTCACTGAGAGCGTGGGCAGAGAGGTTTCCAATCTGCCCCATCCTAAATCTGTGAGGAAAATCCCAGGGCTTGGGAGAGTCTGGGTCTCTGTGATGTGGCCTGCTTGGATGAACATGGCAACTCCTGGAATCTTTTGGGAAGTCACTTTTGTCTTCTCTATAAAGCAAGACAAACACCAGGTTTTATTCATTCTTAGTGGCACCTCCCAAGTGCAGTGTATTTTATTGTTCTGGAAGTGTCCAAGGCCAGGCTGGACAGGGCTTGGAGCAGCCTGGTGTGGTGGAAGGTGTCCCTGCCCATGGCAAGGGTGGAACTGGATGGGCTTTAGGCTCCTTTCCAGCCCAAACTACTCTGGGATTCCATGATTTATTGCTGCTCTATGGACTTAAGCAGGGAAACAGGGATGAAGTATGTTCCTTGAGGACCTTGGAAAGCTGATGTCCCTGTAACTGAGCTGCAGGGGTCTGCAGCAGGTGGGCTTCAGCCCCTGCAAAGCCCTGTGTGATAGCCTCTGCTTTGCCTTGTTCTCAAAACAGGGCAAAGTTCGTCTCCCATAGTATTTACACCTTGCAGGGTCTGAATCTTAAGTCATTTGGAAATACAAACTCAAGGAAAGGAAGGCAAGGCTGCAGACCCAGCCTGGTTTTCTGTGGGATGGACCCTACTGCTCATTGCATTCATTCTGTCTCTCATTAGCACTATTCCTGAAGTGTCCTTGTCAAGCTGAAATGCAAAGGAACTGAAAGTTTTGAGCTCAATTGTTCTCCATGACTAGCACCAATTATTGAAGTGAGAGGAAAATGTCATCAGATGATACAGAACATTGAGCTGGGGAGAAAGGGGGGGAATAGATGATTTTCTTGGAAGGAGAACTTTTCTTTGAGTTTCTCCAGCTGACTTTAGGTTCTGCAGCTTTAGGTCTGTTACTCTTACATTGGGGCAGGGGAAGCACATGGTCAGCACTGCAGAGCTTTACAGGGAAAAACTCCAGGGGAGTTGCTGGGTGGTTAACTTAGTCTTCAGGCCTCACTCCCTTCAAATCTTAGTAGTCTTGTCAGAATCCTTTTGAGCTTTTTGTAATAAGGTTTGTTTTCTCTTTCCACAGCTGGTGTTCAGCTTTAATGACAAGCTTTTTGGGCTGTTGGTGAAGGACATGGAAGCCATGGACCCCAGCATTCTCAAAGGGGAGTCTGGAACAAGCAAAAAGCAGAAGGTGGGCTCCCAGGAACCCCTGTCCATTCCTTGGGACTGCAGAGCTGCGAGTCCTACCAGGTCATGCTGCCAAGAGCAGTTTGGGTGACCTGCCTTTGGAGAAGTCACACATCTGGCTCATCTGCTGTGTCAGAGGAGACAAAGAGCATAGTTGGCAGTTCAGTGCAGTCTCCACTAAACTACAGAGCTGGGGAGGATACAGGAATAGTCTTTTGATCTTTAAGTACTAATTCATGGAAGTAGCCTCTCTTGAGTTTTTTTGTCTTCCAGCTATGTCCAGTTTTGATCTTTCCTTCTGTAGAAAGGACGTGATTTTATTTTCTCCTTTACTTGCTAGATCTTGCTGAAATAAAATAGTTGGGTTTGAACTAAATCAGTAACTTTTGAAAGCCAGCTGCTTGTACTTGGTGAGCTTCTCCATTCAATGGTGTTTGTTTTAGAGGAGGGGGTGGTATTTTTTATTCTTCCCATTGACTTTTGAAGTGCAGCTTTTGCTGCTTTTTCCTGCCTTCTGAGATGTGCTTGGAGATACCAAAGGAGCAATCTGAAGCTGAGTCTAATGGTAATTAATGTAATTATTTCTTTCCCTTCCCTTTGCAGATCGAGGTTGGTTTGGTTCTTGGAAACAGTCAGGTTGCCTTTGAGAAGGCTGAGAACTCCTCTCTCAACCTGATCGGTGAGTTCCTGCACCCACAGAGAAATAATGCTTGAGATCTGCTGCTTTTCAGGCCTAGGAGACTTCATTTCCTCAAGGCTGTTTTTTGTCTTCACTCCTAGGCTTAGATTAGCAAGGCCAAGTGGACCAGTAGATCCAGCAGACAGCAGCTGTTTGAAATATTTTAACTCTTCAAACATCAGAGAATGGTGTTTTCAGGGACAGTAACAAGCCACCAGCTCTCCCATTAAGTTTAATTAAAAGAGAAGGGATTAGGAAATTGAGAGCTTTTTTAAATGTGTAGTCAAAAAGTCAGAGTCCTGCTCTGTGGAAGGCCATGGGAACTGCAGAACAGCACAGGGGGCACTGTGTGTGTAACTGCTTCCACCAGTTTATTCACACAACTGGGAACTGTGATTTAAAGAGACAGTTTCTAAAACCTCAACAAAACAAATCCCTGGCTACAGTATCACACCTGGCCATCAAAGAAATGGGGGAATAATTGCTGTGTCCTCCACACATTCGTTTAGAAAGAAGCTGCTGTAGGGGTTGGGCTGGCTCTGGAGTGTTCCACAGAGCACCAGTTGGAGTGGTGGGACCTGGGCCCCGGGGTGGGCAGTGAGGCCCTTCCCTGCAGTGGCTCTGTGTGCCCTGGGGCTGTGGGGCTTTCCTGGGGGACAGGGGCACCTGCTCTTCCTTTGGCTGCTCCTTTGCTAACCACTGGTATGAGTTGGGTGACTCTTTCCAAGCTTCAGCTGCAGATCCCTCCCTTGCTGGTGGTGTGGCTGCCTGTGATTCAAGGCCAAGCACACACTTGTATTTTCATTTTTTCTTGTTTTTCTTCCCTGTTTTGTTCCTTCCCCCCAGAGTCCATGAGCTAAGGACACTCCTCCTTTTGCTGCTGCTGTTCCACAGATCAGGAGTGGCAGGTGCAGGCTGCTGGGAAGGGGCTCAGGGAGCCATGAGGTTTATTTTTGCAGTAGGCTTCAAAGCACAGCTCTGCTTGGCTGGAAGTGCTCAGTGCTGTGAGTACTTGTTACAGGAATAAACCATCTGAGGGTAGCAGCCACTTAGGAAAGGAGAATTCAGCTCATCCAGCACTGCAGGAGCTTCTGGCAGGGGCTGGGGTTTGGTGCTGCCCTGCAGGGCCACGTTTTGAGCTGGGGCTTGGTGTCCTGTCGCTGCTTCCCGTGCCACACCCGCTCCAGGCAGTGGGAGCGTGTGAGGCTGTTGTGTAAGCACACCTTGCACCTCTGCAGAGGTTCGGTCTGAGCACTCAGCCTGTGCTGAAGCCCTAACACAGCCCTGTAGGCTGGGCTGGAGATGGCTGTAATTAAGCATCCTAGCGAGGGTACAGCTGTTAACAGCAGCAGATGGAACTTGCAGGGGCAGGGCAGTGAGTTCCACCTGTGGCTGAGGGATTACACCCGTTCAGGTTTCACTCTGCTGCAGGACAGCTGGGGGCAGTGTGAAATAACCCTGAGTTCACTGAGTCACTGCCAGCAGGGCCATGGTACCTGGTTAATATTCAGAGCCATAAAATGACCTGGGGTCTCCCTCTTGGCACATGTGGCTGTGAGGAGTGGTCCTGTGGGAGAGCTGCTGGACTGGGAGTAGGGACCCTTCCCCAGGATTCTGTTTCATTGTCTTCAGACAAGACAAAAGAGCTTCTTGGGCTTCGATTTACTTCTGTCAAGTTGGTACTTCATTTAATCTCCTCATTGATCTGAGGCAGAGCTGCTTAATGTGCCTTGTTGGTCTCTGGGGAATTGTAAAGTTCTGAATAATTAAATTGTGAGAGAGGAGATGAAAGTGAAGTGAGTGTCACGGAGCTCTGCCTTCAGTAAAGGGCCTGCATTATTTCAATAGAGAAGAATTGTAACAATTTTTTAAAAAGCCAATTCTGTTTGTTCTGTTTAGCATAAAATTGTGTTATGAAACCATTGGAAGAGGTTTTAATCCAATCTGCAAGAATTTTACCGTGCTGAGGTGCAGCCAGAAGGGGGGAGTGTAGGCCAAGCTCTGTGGGAGCAGGAGCAGCCCTGGCTGAGGGGTCTGACCTAAAAGCTGGAGTGCAGCACTGGGATAATAAACACAGGGGAATTGTGGATTGGTGCTCCCTGCAGGGCTGTAGGTGCTCTGTGTCCCAACTGCTGCTGAGCTGTCCCTGGCATGTTACCCAGAGGCACGTTCCTGTTTGTTTGTTTTGCTGCCCTTGGATTGAAACATTGATTCCAGATGTGTTTAGACCAGGATTAAAGAGTCTGGTTGAGCTCACACAGAGCTGCTGTTTGCTGTACTTCCTGGACTCTTGCTGCTCATTCATTATCTGGCTGAACTTGAAATACCTCTTAGAAGAGCTTGTGGAACAGAGCAGCAACATGCATACTTGGTGTTGGCTAGGATTGGATATTGGGAAAGAATTGTTCCCTGTGAGGGTGGAGAGGCCCTGGCACCCTGCTGTGGCTGCCCCTGGATCCCTGGCAGTGCCCAAGGCCAGGTTGGATGGGGCTTGGAACCTGGGCTAGTGGAAGGTGTCCCTGCCATGGCAGGGGGTGGCACTGGATGGGTTTTAAAGTCCCTTCTAACCCGAAGCCACCTGTGACTCTGTGATCTCTGTGATTCTGTGGTGTTCTAGGGTGGGAAGGGCCCCCATTGGGAAAACCATTGAGGGCCAACCCTTAAAGCACTGTGCAAGTCTAAGGAAACCTCCAATTTCTGCAGTAGTTAAGCATAATTGGCAGTGTCTTTGCTTTTTCTCTGGGTTGTCAGATGTCTGTGTTTCCCTGCTAGCTGAGGATGCTGAAAGCCACGTGGAAGGTTGATCTGACTGATGAAAGTGTCTGTGTTTATAGGCTCCCTTGAATAAGCCTAAGGTGAGGCCACATGGATTTGCCAGCATCCTTCCAGGAGCATTTGTGCTTATTTTCTGCTTCCTGAACACTCTGAGTACTCCCAAGCCCCTCTGCAGAGGGAGGGGGCAGCTCTGTGAGGCTGTGGTGCCGGTGGCTTGTCAGCAGCAGGGAAAGGAGGTGGTTAAAGGGCTGCAGAGCTGTGCTCAGGGGTCTGCCTGCACCTGGAGTGCCTCTGGAGGAGGCTGTGGAACAGACAGTGAGCTGTGATGGTTTGCCAGGACTGGCCTTTGCTCTTCTGAGTTGTAAAGGAATTGTTCTGTGTAACTTTGCTGCAAATTGCTCCAGTATCTGGGGACTGAGTGGTGAGTGTGCTGTTCCTTTCCAAGGGATTCTGGAGAAGGTTTGGAGAGGTGCAGATCTTTGAACCTGAGGTCTGTACAGAAGAAATCAACAGAAACTGTAATAAAGCATTAAACTAGAGGAAAAGGGTGATACACTGGGAAGGGCCAGCCTGTCTTGTCTGAGGGCAGCCCTGCCTCATGATCCTGCTGGAGGTCATTACAGGAATCAGAAAGCACTGGCAGCAGGGCTGACATGGGCTGATTGGCAAAGCTCCTCCAGCAAAGTTCTTTGTCAAAGTTTCTTAAGAAAGAATCAAAACAGAGATCTGTGGGAGAGAAGGTCCTTGCATGAGCCAGTGAGTGATGAAAGGGAAGGAGGAAATAGCTGATGTCAGTGGAGTTCAGTGGGAATCTCTGCTGGGCCTTTGCTGCTCATTGTAATTACTGAATAAGCTGGGAAAAAGCTGGAGCAATGAGGAGCCCAGGCTGGCTCTGACTGAGTTAGGGACTGAGGCAGCAAATGGCAGAGGAGATTCAGTACAAAGAACTGTAAATGATGTGTGGGAGGAAGAACTCTCCTGACCTGGGTGAAACTGATGGCTGTAGAGGGCCCAGGTCCCGGGCAGGATCGAGGGAATGCTGCACCCATCTCGTGCAGTGTGTTCCTGTTGTTGGGAATGTTAACATGGCTGCTGAGAATGGTCACAGGGAATGAACAAAGCAGAGCATCCATCATTCTGGACCTGTATTGAAGGTACAACCAAAGTGCAGCACCTGCAGGTGCATTTGCCTGTCAGAGGTGTGGGAGGAAGAGAGAAGACAGAGAGGAACAAGGCTTCCAGTGTGGAGCTGCTGCTGCACAAGGAAGAGCACGTGGGGACTGGGAAAGGCAGGACTGAGGAGGATGCAGGACAAACCTGTTGTCATCCCAGGTGGCCTGGAAAAAGCTGGATACTGGTTCTGGCAGCAGCCACATGGGCTGGGTGCTGCGGTTACGTGGGTCCAGGGGCACCTGGGTGAATTTGTGGCAGAGAAATCTGCTGTGGATTCTTCAATACATAGGAACAACACCTGGCTGGAGAACCCCCTGGACTGAGCAGTTGGAAGGCTGGGAATCATTTACCAATCTGGGTCTCTGGTGTCCTGTCCTTGTGTCCTTGTCACAGTGTGTCCTCCTGGCCGACGTTTGAAATTGAGCACAGAGTTTGTGGGATTGGGTCTGACCTGCAGAGCTGTTCTGGTGTCTGTGCCTGTGTGTGCTGCAGTTCTGCTGGGCTGTGTGTTTGAAAGCATTTCTTGGCTTTTGCAGGTAAATCAAAGACCAAGGAGAACCGGCAGTCAATCATCAACCCCGACTGGAATTTTGAGAAAATGGGCATTGGAGGCCTGGATAAAGAATTCTCAGATATTTTCAGAAGAGCTTTTGCTTCACGAGTTTTCCCACCTGAAATTGTGGAGCAAATGGGTGAGTATAACCTGGAAAAGTGTGGCTGAGGCACAGGGTGCAGGCCTGTCCCTGGTGTGTGAGGGCTGGACACAGCTGGCACCCTTGTGGTGCTGTAACACAGCAGTTTCTGAGGGATCAACACAGCATCTTCTTCCCCTAGTGCTCCCAAATGTATTTTGGACTCTTGTTGTTTGGCTGGGGAAAGGAGACAAACCCAACACAAACACTCAGCCCTGCACATGGAATGTCTGAAGGAATGAGACACATGGTTTAACTGGATACTGTTCTGGTGGAACTGAAACTGGGGCTCTGAGCAGCCTGGTCTGGTGGAAGGTGTCCCTGCCCATGGCAGGGGTTGGAATGAGATGGGCTTTAAGGTCTCTTCCAACCCAAACCATTCCATGGTTCTGTGAAACCCTCCCTCCTTGAATGCTTCATTTATCCATGGCAGTGATTCTGCTCCTGTTCCTGACTGCCTGGCCATGATCTGTCCATACAGCTCAGAGGAAATTTTGTCTTTATGCTCCTGCCATAATCTCTTTTACATCCCAGTTCTCCTGGCAGCTGCACCATGAGCCCTGTCCTCCCCCAGCCTGAGCCCAGTAAACCCAGCATGGGGTGTGAGTTCTGCTGGCCAGGTTTGGAATGCTGGCAGGATGCACAGGCCATGGCACGTCCTGGAGTCTGTGAAATAAAAGCACAGATTCTAAATATAACTTCTCTTTTTGGGTCAAGGGAAGGAAAGGCAGTCCCAGTACTTGGTAAACATCTGCTGGCAGGCAGATAAATGGTGCAGGGTTTAATTTTTAGTAAGCAGTGTACAGCTGCAGGTGTCTGATTCTGTCACAGAACGTGGCTGGGGATGTTCTGGCTGCTCCTTGTTCTCGGAATATAATCTGTGTGGATTCATATTTGAACTTGGGATCCATGGCTGTATAATTTCTGTGTATGTTTATGTTTCTGATCCACCTTCCCTCTCCCCACAAATGAAGCAATCAAGATTTTGGTTACAAAACAGATTTCCATCAGGAGACACATCCTGTTTGTGTGGGGTGTGTGGAGCGTGTCTGCTTCCAGTGCCTGTGGAATTGATGCAAAGTAAACTTCCCTGGGATGTGCCAGCAGTCTTTTCCTGGGGGTTTGGACACGTATGGAGGAGCTATGGAGAAACCCCAGGGCTGGGTCCAGCCAGTGCCTGATTCTCTCTCTCCTGCCTTTTAATTCCTGTTGATGTGAGAGCTGAGGCCTTTGGGGGGATGCTCCTTGTTCTCGTGGGTTTTGTGGCTGTGGGCAAGATACAACTTCTCAGCTTCTGCTTGAGAACATAAAATGCTTAAATTTGTTAAATATTTAACTGCTCTGCAGGGAGAAGAAATAAGAGAAATGGTGCTGGCTGTGGAAAGAACAGCTTTTACCCAGAGGCACTGGTGTCCAGCTCAGCACTGTTGCTGACAGCCAGCCTCCTGTACTTGAAATATTTTTACCTTTTCAAGCAACTATTGTGTGTATTCATGAAGTCTTCCCATGGAGCCAGGCTGGGAGAGCTGGGGCTGTTCAGCCTGGAGAAAAGAAGACTCCAGGGAGATCTTAGAGCCCCTTCCAGTGCCTAAAGGGGGCTTATAAAATAGAGGAGAGTGATTTTTTACATGGACGAGAATGGAAGTGGTTTTAAACTAGCAGAGGAGAGATTTGGGTTAGATATTGGGAAGGAATTGTTCCCTTTGAGGGTGCTAAGGCCCTGGCACACACAGAGTGCCCAGAGCAGCTGTGGCTGCCCCTGGATCCCTGGCAGTGTCCCAGGCCAGGCTGGACAGGGCTTGGAGCACGCTGGGACAGTGGAAGGTGTCCCTGCCATGGCAGGGGTGGCACTGGAGGGGCTTTGAGATTCCTTCCAACCCAAACCATTCCATGATTCTCTGATTCTAGCGTTGCAGTACAGAGTCCTTGACTGGGACCACATGTGGAGGTAAAAGATAATTGGTGTTGTTTAATAAAGGAAGACAAAGATTCTGTGAAGGACCACTGGTATTTGGATTACCCTGGGCAATGAATTAAAGGTGTGCCCCATTAAATTACATTAAATCCAAACACTTTTACTGTGCATGTTTACACCCAGGCTGCACAAAGAGACATTTTTCAGGGAAGAAGTTGGAGTGGGAGCAGAGCTCCTGAGCTCTGATTAACCCCAGGGCTAAAGAGCTTATCTGAAATTTGAAAAAACAAAAACTTTCTGACATTCATTTTCTTTGCCTTAGTTATAACTTGCTCTTAACTATATTTCAGATCTGAAATGTCAGTGTGACAGCTGTTCACCTTTGTGAATAATTTATTGGGAAAGGAAGAGATGGAATTTGCTTGCTCCCTGGTGCTGCAGTGCTCACCCAGTTGTGTTCTCTGCCCAGTGCTCCCAGACTGCAGCTTCCATGCCAAATGCAATAAATATTTCTGTCCATAACTACACAGAGGCTCTATAGACCCTTCCAGCATTACTTGCAATTTGTGTGTGGTTTATCTAACTTCCAAGGAATGTTCTGGGTTTGGAGCACATAAATCAATGTTAGTTAACCATATCATCCAAGGGGGGAAATACTGCTCTGGTGGTACAAGCCTTGGTTTATCCAAGAGCAGAAATGCTAGATCAGCCCCAGCTGGGCACTAACCCTGCCCGAGCTCCCTCCTGGCCTGGAAGGGTCAGTTTGCTTTTCCCATCTGTGCATGTCCCAGCCCTGCTCTGGTGGCTTTGGGCTTGCATGGCTCTGTAGGGAGCTAATTCACAGAATTCACAGAATGTCGGGGTTGGAAGAGACCTTCAAGATCATCGAGTCCAACCCATGCCCTAGCACCTCAACTAGATCATGGCACTGAGTGCCACATCCAGTCTTTTTTTAAACACATCCAGGGATGGTGATTCCACCACCACACAGTTGGCAGCAAAAAATCCTATTCATAAAGACAGTTTATAGGGTCAGTATTCAGCTAGATCAGCTCCCTGGTTGGTGTGATGTGACAGAATCCCAGAATGGTCTGGGTTGGGAGGGACCTTAAAGCACACCCAGTGCCCCCCTGCCATGGCAGGGACACCTTCCACTGTCCCAGGCTGCTCCAAGCCGTGTCCAGCCTGGCCTTGGGCACTTCCAGGGATCCAGGGGCAGCCACAGCTTCTCTGGGCACCCTGTGCCAGGGCTTCCCCACTCTCATAGGGAAGATTGACTGATGCTTGACTCCTGATAACCCTGTGGCTGCCAAATGGAATTAAATCCTTACCTGGATGAGGTTTGAGGAAGATGTCTGGGAACATTTTGGTGCCTCACTGATAGGAATGACACTTCTGAGGAAGGAATGTCACGCCTTGGGCACTGGTGGAGGGAGATACCACTCATGTTCTCCCTGAGGGACAGCCCTTCACAGCCCTGTTTCCAGGGAATCCTCCTCCTTTTCAAGCCCTTTCAGGATACCTCAGGATGTCAGCTCAGAGTAGAGCTGTGTCACTCTGTGGTGGAGGGAGTCTGGCTTTGGTTGCTCTCTGCTGCAGTTCAGAGCATCCTCTAGCTCCAGCTAAAGCTCCTCTGTTCATTTGACAAGTGTGTTTTCTTCCCATCCATGGTAAATGCTGGTTTTCTGCTGAGGCTTTAAAACCAGCTCCTTCAGCAGCTTGTGCTCTTGCCTAGAACAGTGTTCTCTCTTCTTGTTGTTTTTTCTTTCCCCCTGACTCCAACAGGTATTTAGCCACTTGGAACAACATTTTTCATATTTGGTGCCTGGAGCTGTAACTTGCAACAAGACTGTAAAGTCCCTTCTCAGACTTGAAAACAAAACACTTGTGCTGGCCCTCTTTTCCTTATTTAAGAACACTCTGGTGTCCCCAGGCTTTGAAACAGAGTCTTGACTTGCAGCAGGGGAGGGATTTCCCTGACTTCTGTGGCACACTATTTGTTGTAGAGGCCTCAAAGAGCAAATTCTGTTGCTCTTTGTTGTTGTTGTTGTTATGGTTTAATAACATAATGGACGTGTTGTTATGGTTTAATAACAGGCAGAGAAATGTTTGGTGTTACAGGTCTCCTTCCTTCTAAGAGACTGAACTGGAACCCGAATTCCCCATCCTCTGCTGCTACCATAAATTAAATCAGACTTTTTGAGGGTGGTTTCTGTTTCCTGGGAACCACCTTAACCCATGCTCTTGACCTGTTGGTCCCAACTGTTGGTCTCAGAGCTCTGCAATTTTGAAGTCCAGCTCATGATGGAGAAGTGAAGTATCAACAGAACACAAGGGGAACATTGAAATGAGCAGACACTCAGATTATTTTCTTCCTTAGATTCTGTCTGAAGTAGAGGCTTGTCTGCTAAGCTGCCTTAAAAATTAATGCATTAATGTTCTCAAAGTACTCAGATACTATAAGAGAAGAATAATGATGGAAAAGTTCTCACCCAGCTATTCTGAAAATAGGGTGATTTTGATGAAAAATCAGTGTCAGGCATGTCTAACCTCAGCTGTGGTGCTGGGAATGCCAGGCCCTGCGGGGCAGTGTGTCCCAGTGCTGGCTGCTGCTCTCAGCCTTTGCTTCCAGTCTGGTCCTGCCTCTCCAGCATTCTCCAGGCCAGCTCTGGGATTCTGAGGCCATTTCTCATCACCTCTACATCACCCATCATTATTCTCCTCCCCTGGCCTCCCTTCCCTGCTCAGGACTGTGGTGCCCAACCCAAAACATGGATCCATTCTGGATCAGCAGGTTCTGGCTGTGCCTTGCTGTCTGGGCCTGGGTAGAATCCTCACTGGGATGATTTTTTTTGTTTTGCAACATGCACTTCTTTATTCCTCCCCAATTAGAAACTCTTGCATCAGGTTACATGGATTTCACATGAATTTCATCCTGCCTGCCTGTGTGTTTGTAGCTCTTGGCTTTGAGTGTGCAGATTTAATTGGAGCATTCTGTTCTGTTCCATCTCCCAGGCACCACATGCCACTAAATTCAGGATGGATCATTTCTCGCTGTGCTTTAAAGTTTGTGGGGTTTAATCTACTTTTCATCCACCTCTAACTTCATTCAGCCTATGCTTTTCCTGCATGTCTAGGAGGATGTCTAACATGTATTTATATCTTGAGGGAAGTCTAAATGTCCCTCTCTTGCTTTCTTTGTTTCCTCAAACCCTCTGTGTGGGGACCCCATGTTTGTCTGGAGGGGAGTTGTCTCAGACTGGCCTAGTAAAGTTGTTCTGGCTACTTCTTGTAGTCTTGTTTTCTTCTACCTACTTAAAAAGACATTATCTCAGATATTTCCAGCCATCAGGTTAGTGCTGGGTCTGTACAACACAATCAGAAAACAGCTTAAGTTGAAAGGGACCTCTCAATTTAGTCCAACCCCACAGTTCTTTCCCTTTTCCCTTTATAACATCAGGGATGACATTCACCATCTTCCCTCTGGTTTCTCACCCACCCTGTTCAGGTTCTCACTGGCTTTGAGGTGATTTCACCCACTCTGAGTTCCCTTGGGTGAAGTTCATGTCCAAGTGATCTGCCAGTATCCAACAGTTGTGGGCTCTTGTGTCCCTTGTTCTTTTTCTGCTTCTGTTTCCTGTTCCTACCCATTTGTCACTTTTATTAATATCAGTTGTCACAGAAAATGTCAACTCTTCACTGGTGTAAATAAGTATTTAGCAGCCTGAACTCAGCATTTGTTGTTGTTAACTCTTCTTCCTTGCTGAAAATGGACCAGTGCTCTCTTGCTCTCCTCCTAATGGGGTTTAACCTGAAGTGCTCTGTTCATCCTGAGGCACCTGGATCCAGGGCCAGCCAGGCTGAGTCTGGGCACTGAACTCTTCCCTTGGAGGGAACAGTGAAGAAGACCCTGAATCTGTCACTTGCCTCCCCTTCTTAAAAGCAGAGATTGACTCTGGTATCTCCCAGGGATGGGGAAGAAAGTGAAGGAGCTGATGAGTAATTTGTTCATGTGTTGGGTTGCTGGATGGAGCCTTTGTATCAAGAGGGATGGAGTACAGCTGGAAAAACTGTGGGGGAGGGCATCAGGGTGGGGGGCAGGAAAGCTTCTGGGCACAGAGTGAACTGACTCGAAGGACTTCAGTCCTGGGCAGGGTATGAGAGAGGGGGCTTCCAAATTCTGCGCAGTCACCAAAGAAAATGATTCCCTTTCAACACAGGAATGTGGCAGATGGTTTGGAGGGAGCGGGAGGGCTTTTACACCAAACCTGCAGCAAGGAATTTCTGCATGGATGGCCAGAGGCATCAGTGGGTGCTGGGAGGGCTTTGCTCCTGCTCCAGGTGGCTGCAGGGGTGTTGGTTGGTGGCATCACCGTGGTCTGGCATCCCCAGTCTGTCCCCAGCTGGGAGCCCTGAGCTGTCCCTGTGTCAGTATGTGTTCACAAGGTGGGAAGTGTTCACCAGGCATTCCCAAATCCCAGCGTGTTGGCTTTCTAAGCAGATGGGAAGGAGCCAGCTTTATCCCAGAAAGCAGGGAATGCTGTGGGATCTGTGTCACTGGCATCCAGGTGGGATGGGGCTGTGAACATCCTGGCTGTGCTCAGCTTCCCACAGAACCTGCCTCTGGAATTAGGGATCTTTCTGCAGCTCTGTTAAGAGACATTTACTCTTTGCTACTGTGCTGACTTCCCTTAGTGCTTGGTTTTGTTTGTTTATCCTCTTACCAAAATCCCTTTTCCTGAGTGTCCCGATTCTGGTTTTGTAGCCAAAGGCATTCAGTTGAAAGAGTCTCTCTGAGACACTGATTTATTTTCATTTCTAGCACATTTCCTCAGAAAGGGATAAATGCCCTTGTCATAAATCTCATTATTGCCTCCTGATAGATGTGTGCACTGAACTCCTCAGAGCCAGTGGGATGTGGTGAGGAATCAGTTTCCAAAGGTCCATGGACAACTTTACTTTGTCTTCTCTTTCCAGTGGCAAAGGATTTGATAAATCAAAACTCTAGCTATTGAGAAAATAAAAATGCTGGTTCGGGTGTGGCCCTTTCCCTGCCCCAACTCTGAATTCAAAGCAGACACCAGTTCCTTCAGTCTCACTCTGTGTTGGATTGTCAGTCCCTTGGGAAGATTAACGGGAGCCTGGAGTAACTCTGGGCTTACAGCATGGGAGGAGAGGGAAATTCCACTCAGCTCTGCTTTTAGGGAAATTTTGCCTGCGTGGCAGGTGAAGTCTGGGAACTCTGAACTTCCTGTAACCTGCCCCAAGATGAATGTGCAGAGATAAAAATCTCCCTGCTGTGCTGGGGCCTTCCCATCCATGCAGGTTCCTGGTGGTGCATCTGAGTGATCCAATCACACCAGAATGCTTTGATTTTAATTAAAAGGGGAATTACACTCCCAAGCAGAAAATCCCTGTTATACTAAATCAGTTCTTCTGATCTCTCCAATAAATTGAAGAGGGAGAATTGAACAAATAAACTTTATCTTGTCTTTGGGCAGGTGATGTTCTGGGTCAAAACAGAGTTTGACTTCCATTGGTAACACCAGTAACTCTCCCGTTCTCAGCAGTTTTTATGAATTTTCCCTCATATTTTGTTTCCCATATTTGTATGTTTGAGTTCCTGTTAACATCCCTATTCAGCCTCTAACTGTCATTGAATGGCATAATTTAAGGATCAGGTTACAGCAATGACCTTTTTTTGGAGCTCATCAAATGATGAGCTGAACTGGTTGGAGATGTCTGCACAGCTGTAATTTGTGTTTAGAAAGATTCTCATAATAGTATTGACATTTGTGCCACACTGGTGAAATCAGCAGAGGGGAGATAAACTTAATCAAAATTCCTGTGTGGTGCAGAGGATCCCACTGTGATTTGAGAGGTAACATTTGTGATTTGTCATCACCTGTCTATTTTAATAAAGTCCTGCTTGTCCTTAGAACTTTGATTTTAGCCAGGTGAATGTGGCTGTAAAGGGAAATGTCTGCTGGAGTCGCTTGTGGCAGTTTTATTTGAAGAGGAACTAATTGCTTTGGGTTCTGGAATGTTCTGCCACCTGACTCAGACCCTGTTCTCAGTGTTGCCCATTCAGTGGCAACCAAGTTTTGCAGCAGGTGGTCAGTGGACAGAGGACATCCTCAGGTGACCAGAGGACATCCTCAGGGTTCAGGGAGGGGAGCCTGGATTGTCCAGCACGGGCTGAGCTCATCTGGGTGAGGCTGGGGGGTTGTCTCAGGGAACCTGCTGGGCTCAGAGCTGGGATTGATCTGAGGAAGACCCCAGATCCAAGGGAACAGCTGGATCTGTGCCAGGGGAGGGTTTGGTTGGGTATCAGGGAAAGGTCCTTCCCCAGAAGGTGCTGGGCACTGCCCAGGGAATGGTCCCAGCCCTGAGGCTGCCAGAGCTCCAGGAGTGTTTGGACAGCACTCCAGGGATGCCCGGGGTGGGATTTTGGGGTGTCTGGGCAGGTCAGGGGGGGGACTGGATGATCCTTGGGGTCCCTTCCAGCTCAGAGTATTCCCGATTCCTTTCCTTTTCCCTTTCCTTTTCCCTTGAACGGGAAGAAGGTGAACATTCTAGGAGGTTTCTAAGCAGGTTTGTCCAAGCCAGTCTGTGTTTTGTGTTCCAGTCTCACCAGAGATGAGATTCTGGGCCTGGGTGTTTCAGGCTGGGCCCTCAGCTGAGGCCAAGGCAGCTCATGCCATGAGGGGAATGTTTGTGCTTTTCAGGAAATTCAGATTTTTTGGGCTGTGGAAGAGAAACTTCTGGGGGATATAACTCAGTTGTACTTCTTCTAGGAGAGAGATTGGGAGTTGCAGGAATCCCAGAATCATTAAGATTGGAAAAGACTTCCAAGGCCATCGTGTCCACCCTGTGCCTGATGCCTGCCTTGTCACCAGCCCAGAGCACAGAGTGCCTTCCATGTTCCTTGGGCAAGGGTGTTCCTGGGACACCTCCAGGGCTGGGCCCTCCAAACCTCCCTGGGCAGCCCCTGCCAAGGCCTGATCCCCCTTTCCATGGGGAAATTCCTGCTGGTGTCCACCCTGAGCCTGCCCTGGCCCAGCCTGAGGCCGCTCCCTCTCCTCCTGTCCCTGTTCCAGGGAGCAGAGCCCGACCTGCCCCGCTGTCCCCTCCTGGCAGGAGTTGTGCAGAGCCAGAAGGGCCCCGCTGAGCCTCCTTTTCTCCAGGCTGAGCCCCCCCCAGCTCCTTCAGCCACTTCTCATAGGACTTAGAAAAACCAGAAGAACAAACCAGGCCCAGACTGTTGGTGTTTGTGTTGTGAGCACCCTGGCACAGCCACTCCCTGCGCTGCCCCAGCCCTGCCTCACAGAGCCCTGACCTGCCAGAGCCCTTTGGTGGCCTCTGCAGCTCTTTGGTGGCCTCGTGCTGGAGCCCAGGAGCTGTTGGAGCATTGCTGTGCTGGGATTTCCCTGCAGAGATGACTTGTCAGCACCAGCCTGCCTGGTGCAGTTTGGTTACAGAGGAGATCATGTTCCCCCACGGTAACAATGCCCTCATGACAGGGATTTGACAGGAAGAGCTTTTAATTTATCTGTGCCTCACTCCCTCCCCTGTGAAATTTGTCTTCACTGCCAGTTTATATTGTTTATACTTTTGACTTGCAGATGCCTCAATGCTGACTCATGAGTTCTTAGCCACAGCTCTTGGTTTCTGTAGTAAATTTTTTATCTGCAGAGAAGCCCAGCAGGATCTCACAGCTTTATTGCTGGGCTTACCCAGTGCAGCACTGCTGCTCTGGGGTTTGGGGGGGATCAGCTGCTCCTCATGGCAGAGTCCTCCTGGAACTTCACTGCAGTGAATGAACAGCCAGAGGGAGAGGGAGGAGAGCGTGAGGGGTCACAGGAATTAACTTATATTGAACAGTTATTCAGACTGAAATCAATTTTTTATTGCCATAACCTTCAGGAGTAAGTGAAATCACAGCAGAGTGTTGGGAGGGTGATAAGGGGTAAGTGTTTGTCCTTCACAGGCAGAATTGCCCAGGTCTGAGCAGCCCTGAGGGCTCTGTGGGATGGGCTGAGGTTACCATGGAGCTGGGACAAGGCAGACACCAGGAGGGAAGTCATCCTGTGGGGTGACAGACAGCTCCATGTGCTCAAGCTCCTTAAGCCTGGCAGAAACTGAGCTCAGGTCCCCTCAGTCTGATCTTGGGGCCATCAGTTTGCTGCCTTTTGTTGATTTTGCTTTAGTGTGCACCCTGAGCACTGCAGGGCTCTTGTTGGGTGGGTCGCTTCTTAAAGAAGTCAATCCGCAAGAATGGAGCAAAAAATAGATTTTCATATATTCATGAAAAAATGGAAAAGACTCTCTGAGTCCCACCATTCCCTCAGGACTCCTGAGGCCCCCACTGACCCATGTCCCTTCTCTCCTCTGAGGCTTTCCCTGAGCCTGATGCTCAGTGTTTAGAACCTGGTGCTGATACACAATCTCCTACTGCAGGGTTTTCCAACAGCAGCTTCCAGGCCAAAGGTTTGGTCTGTGCAGTTAAAGGAACAAAACAAACCTGGCTGTGGAGAGGAGCTGGTCTCACAAGCTCTCTTGGCACAGTGTGAGGCAGGGCATGGGAAGTTTGGGCATAAGGATATTCAGAGCCAGCATATTGATAAAACAGGTGGGGCTCACAAGCTGTATATCCACAATTCCATGAATCCTTCAGGGAAACTCTTCTTGTTCACACCTGCAGCCTCCCCCAGGAGCTGTGAGCACACCTGGGACACGTGTGCCTGTCACTGGCTGGGATGTGTCCAGCCTCAGCTTGCAGCAGTTGCATCCTCTCTTTCCCTACAGGAGAGAATTTAAATTCTCATACACAGTGTCCAAAGTCCTGTTATTTGAACAAATTAGAATATTTCAGGTCTTTCTAATTACAGGTCAAGGAATTTGGGCTGATGGTTCTGGTGGTTCTTGGAAGTTTTTTTCAGTTTTCCCAATATTTATTCTATGAACTTGCAGCCAGAACTGGATGTGTGATATGGGACTCACCAAAGCCCAGTACAGGAGTAAAAAGTTTGGCGTTATCACACAATATTCCTCATTTTCTCTTTCAAGAATCGGTTGAGTGTGTTTGACCTGCATCTGCTTTGCTTGGTGTGCAGGGTGTAAAAACCAGGATCTGCATCCCCTCTGCACCTGGGGATGAGCAGCATCTCTAGAGCCTCCTCTTGGTGAGAATGCTCTTATTCCCACATTTCCCAAGGGATCTCTGGTGCTGTGTGTTCCTGACCAGGAGTCACAGCTCGGTGTGGCTGATGGATGGAGAGCACCTGAGTTGTTCTAGAGGTTGTTTTTCCTTGGCACATCATTGGGATGATGTTGGTCCAGCCTGTGTTTGAATTTCTCTGATAGCAGCACCGAGCAGAGCTCAGGCCCATCTCTGCCAGCTCCCTGGAGAAGTGCTTCCCTCAGTGCTCTGTGGCTGTCCCCATCCTCCCTCAGCCCTTATGATGCCTCAGGTTTTAGCTTTTATATTTTTCAGGTTCTGTGCTGCTTTAGTGTGTGGGTCTGGACTTCATCTAAGGGGATGGTGAGCGCTCTGCACAGAGCAGGGAGACAAAACAATTCCTTCTCCAGCTGGGGACCAAGGACAATGATCCAGATCTCAGCCCAAGAGCACAAACAACGTGGGCTGAGGAGAGAAAAACAAGCAGGATGGGACTTGATGGGCTAAAGCTGGAATTGGACAATTAACTCCAATATGCAAATGGAGCAGAACTTATAAAAGTGTGAGACCCCGTGACCTGTGGGGCATTTTGTGCCCATTTTGGGCTCACCTGGGGTGTAGCCCTGGCTGGGCTCTTGTGCTGCCCAAGGTGGATCTACTGAGGCCTCCTAATAAATCCCTGCTTTATTCTTTAGCTCTGTCCAGTCTCTGTCCTAGCTCAGCCTTCCACGGCATCCCTCCCTCTCCTTGCAGGCTGCAAGCACGTGAAGGGCATCCTGCTGTACGGGCCCCCGGGCTGCGGGAAGACGCTGATGGCGCGGCAGATCGGGAAGATGCTCAATGCCAGGGAGCCCAAGGTGGTCAACGGGCCCGAAATCCTCAACAAGTACGTGGGAGAGTCCGAGGCCAACATCCGGAAGCTGTTTGCTGATGCGGAGGAGGAGCAGAGGAGGGTAAGGACACACAGGAGTGGGGGGTGCTGGGAATGTGCCCGAGAGAGACCTGAAGGGCTCTGGAATCTGAAAATTACTGCTTGCATTAAAGGCAGAGTTGTTGGAAGCCTGGTTGCTGAGAATTTTAGACTTTCTGTACTGACAGGCACTGATCCCCAAGAGAACACTGCATTTGACCTGAGGCCGTGGAGAAGGCTTCCAAAATTGAATGATAGAACTGAGATTGTGGGTGTGGAGTTTGAATAAAGTGTGTAACACCACATAGTAGAAAACCTAGAGTTTAAGATTTTAGAATATAGTAATATATATATAAAGAAGATAGAGGTTTTAGAGAGGAAGTTGGTCCTTCTTCTTCATAGATTTAGGTAGTATTGTGTAATTGGGTAAAAAAAGTCCATATTGAAGGCCAGAGGTAGTTAGTTATTAGGTTAAAAGTAAAAATAATTTAGGTGTCATTTCTTAATTGGACAGTTTATCCTTAAAAAACCTTACAGAGAGAAAGAGACTACTCCATTTTTTAGTTTGTTAACATGAAGTGCTGTAGAACTTAAAGTTTGTGAGGCTGTAATATAAATAAGAACTGATAAACATCTGAGTCTGAACAAGAAATACCATCTCACACATTCAATCCTGACCCTAACAAAAAGAAAATAAGACTCAACACAGAGTCACTGCTTGGTTTGGGGTTATGGTTATTCCTGGTGAGTCGTGGAGTGTTGGTGTTGTGCAGGCTCACCCACTGTCAGCTGTGAAAACAGCCTTGGAAGCTGGAAAGGCAGCTGGGCTCCAGCCAGCTCTGCAGACAGGAACAGTGTGCTGAGGTTCCATGCACAGTTATTTGGGAGTAATACAGCAGTGCCCACCCTGCTTGCTTTAGGTCATGTGCTGTCACCTTCTCCAAAAGTGCTTAAAACTCAGATTGTACAAATTTTCCTCTCCCCCCCTTTTTTTTTTTTTTTTTTTTTTTTTTGTAAGCTAAGAATGGGGAGTGGGTATAGGGTTAAGGGTTTTTCAGTAANCATAATTGAATCTCTTTGATTTTTTCTTGCTAAATTAACATGGCACATAAGCTTTCGGGTTTTTAGGTTGCAGGCATATTGGTATGTTACAGCACTTGAAATGTTATAATCAATACATGGTTAATTTTTCTCAGCAGAAAAAAAATGGATGAGAATAATGTCTTGAAACTAGAGATTTTTCAAACTGGAAGTGAAGATAAAGATTTTGTTTTTTCCAGTGATGTTTTTTATCCATTGCTTTGGCTGGCTTTCAAAACCCTAATCTTTAGTTTCATGGTGTAAGTACTTCTTTCATGTGTGCTATGGTAATTTTTCTCTGCTGTGGATTACTTGATCTTGATAGATTTTTCTGATAAAGAAAATCAAATGTCAGGCTAGTCACAGTTAAATACAGGGAAGTCTTTTCAGAAGTCATTAGCAAATGATCCCTTAATTTTATTCAGCTCACAAGATGCAGATTTTGGTGGTGACTTGAAATAATTTCGTTTCTTCAGCAAAAGGTTTATTAGTCAGTCAATCAGCTCTGTGTGGTGACACAGACCCACGTGAGCAATCTCCTGCTCCCTGGTGGTTGCAGTATCTCTGGGAGCTGCTTTCCCCTGGCAAAAACACACCTGTTAAAATACACTCGATATTGGCTGCAGGGGCTGGGCCTGATGACAGCTGGGAGATTAAAAAGGTCTCCAAAAGGTTGGCATTGTGCTGCCTCTGTCTGGGGCAGATTGCCAGGGCCAGCACATTCACCCAGTGATAACACAGTCTGCACTGGCCACAAAAGATGTTTAGAGGTGGAATTTGAAGGGAAAAAGCTTCATAATGCAGTCACAAAAAGTATCCTGTTCTCTTACCAGCTGCAACTGCCTCACCCCTGAGTGAACCTGGAAATGGCAGTTCTGGGTCTGACTGGCACGGAGAGATTGGGCTCCTTAAAAGTATTATCAACAGAGCTGCTCTGGCAAGCTGTGTATTTACTAAGCTCAGCCCAGCCTGGGGTGTGCCCACCCTGGTGCACCCCTCCCTCCACAGACAAGCCTTGTTCCCTGTCCCTGGTGCCTGTCCCTTTCCCAGGTGCTGCGTGCTGGGACCCTTTGAGCTCCTGTTCCAGCTTTGGCCTTTGCTTGGCTTGCTCAGCCTCGTGCTCTTCCTTGAAACCTGTGTAGCTCGAAGTCCTGAGTTTGGGCAGAGCCCCCTGATTCCCCTGACTGGGAGATGGGCAGGATGTTCCCCTGGGGAGGGGTGACACACACACGCACACACACACACACACACACACGGGATGCTGAGCACACTGGCGGTATCAGTGCTGTCTGTGTGGCTGGGCTTGGTGCAAGGTCACTGTTGATTTTGGGTTGCTCTCAGCAGTCAGACTGCTGACACTCCTGACACATCCTCTCTCCCACAGCTTGGAGCCAACAGTGGGGTGCACATCATCATTTTTGATGAGATTGATGCCATCTGCAAGCAGAGGGGCAGCATGGCTGGCAGCACTGGCGTGCACGACACCGTGGTGAACCAGCTGCTCTCCAAAATCGATGGCGTGGAGCAGCTCAACAACATCCTGGTCATCGGTACGTGGGGCTGCCTGGCTCTGTCCTGAGGGCTGGCTGAGCACTGCTGCTGTTTGCCTCCCTGCAGGTCAGCTGAGGTACCCTGGCTGCTGCTGGAGCAGCATCAGCAGCAGGTTTAAAGGGAGATCTGCTGTGGTTGGCAGATACTGCTGCTTTCAGCAATTTCCTTATTTAGTTTTTGATAAGGAGGGTTTCATATTTTGGGGAAACCTGCAAGGAGTGATAGAATTGATGTATCAGCCTGGGGGGGAGTGGGGCTGCTCCAGCTGTGCTTCTCCTGCTGCAGGAGTCCTGCAGGTACTCCTCAGGACAGATAGACACAGCCACAAGCACAGGTTTGATCCCTGGTGCCCTGACTGTCCCTCAGGGCATTTCCCAGCATTCCAGGAGATGAGTGCCTTCTGTGTGTTTCCTTGGGACTCTCTGAGTATCTCCCTAGCTCTATGGGCTGTACCAGGGGCTGGAAACCCACTCAGGAAGCTCAGATAAAAGTGTTTTGTTTGTAACTTTGACTTCAGGGATGACCAACAGACCTGACCTGATTGATGAGGCCCTGCTGAGGCCGGGGAGGCTGGAGGTGAAGATGGAGATTGGTGAGTACACTGCAGATCCCAGTTCCTCAACTCCATGAGCCTACAGCAGCAAAGCAAATACAGATCATAATGTGAACAATCCCCAGGATGGCTCAGGTGCTGAACCTCCTGCAGCTCCCTCCAGAACAGAAATTAAATCAGACCAGTAAAGCACCACTTTGGACTTCCCTACTGATAAACCTGATCTCAGTTTCTGCCCAGCAGAGTGGGCAGGGATGGGCAGGCAGGACCCTGAATATCTTATGTGAAGGAAAGAAGGCAAATAATGGTACAGGTCATTCCTGGGTGGAAATTGCAGGAAGGCCAGGCAAGAGCAGTGGGTGAACTAAAAGTGGGCTAAGAGCTTGGGTTGGCATTTGATCTGGCAACTGGAAAAGCAGCTGTCTGTCAGGAGCTAGAAAGGGACCTTTGTAACTGTGCACATCTGCCTGACCCCAGTGCAGGGTAAAGTAGGGAATGTCTGATCATGTAGGCTTTATTAAGAAAGTAAGCCCAGATCATCTTAGATTCATGGGAACAAATCACTGACTTTGCATTTGAGATGAGAATTTGGTCAGTGGAGGTTATTGGAGCCTGAAGGGTGACTGGCCTGGGGGCTCAGTGCTGAGGTGGCAATTCACTGAAGGAAGGTGGAGTAGAGAACAGCCTGGGACTGGTGGAAAGCTCCGTGATCCTGGAATAAATTATCAGGTGACAAGGGCTGAATGCTCCTGGGTACTGTGTGTGTTGTGAAATGTCGTTTCACATTCCCTCAACACAAACACTGATCAGTGCAAATGTCAGGTGCTTGGAGCAGAGCCTGGGGAGGCAGGCTGGAGGGGGCTGAGCACAGTGGGGCTCAGGAGGATGTGCCAGACTGACAGGTTCACTGCGAAGAGAAGGATCCTCTGTATCACTCATTGTGTGCTTCAGAAATGACTTGCTAAGGGGCAGGCTGGGAAATGGTCACCTCAGCTGATGACAGGGAACATTTAATAGGAATGATATGGGCCATGTGAAGGGAGAAGTCAAGGCTCTGGATTTTGGGAGAGTTGATTCAGTAATTAGTGGATGTGACTCCTTGGGAAAGGGCACTCAGGGACAGGGGAGCAGAACAGATTTTACCAGGGCCTGTAGTGACAGGGAAAGGAGCAGAGACTTTTAATGGACAGAGGACAGGGTCAGATGGGATATAAGGAAGAAATCTGTTATGGGCAGCATGTGGAGGCCCTGGCACAGGGTGCCCAGAGCAGCTGTGGCTGCCCTTGGATCTCTGGCAGTGCCCAAGGCCAGGCTGGACGGGGCTTGGAGCAGCCTGGGAGAGTGGAAGGTGTCCCTGCCCATGGCAGGGGTGGCACTGGATGGGCTTTAAGGTCCCTTCAACTCAAACCATTCCATGGTAATTGCAAGGTGGGAGCTGGACTGAGGGATGCCAGGGGACTGACCAGATTGTCATTGCTGGTGTGGAAATCTGAGAGCAACTGACTTGGAGGAGCCCTGAGGAAAGAAACTCAACGTTGTGCTTTCCTCTCTGGTTTGGTGGTGACACTGTTCAGTTTACCAGTTAATGTAAGTGAGTGTTCTCAGTGAAAAGCATCATCAAATCCCCTCATCGTAAGTGCAAGCTGCTCGTGGTGAGGAGGGGCCTTGGAAGGAAGGGGTGCTGAGGGGAGGGACAGGGGGTTTGCAGTGCTGTGCTCAGGGGGTTGGGTGTGTTCTCTTCCCCATCCCAGGCCTGCCAGATGAGAAGGGCCGATTCCAGATCCTCCACATCCACACAGTGAGGATGAGGGAGCACCAGCTCCTGGCTGAAGATGTGGACATTGCAGAGCTGGCAGTGGAGACCAAAAACTTCAGTGGTGCTGAGCTGGAAGGTTTGGTTCGAGCTGCTCAGTCCACTGCCATGAACAGACACATTAAGGTCAGTCCTGTCGTCTCCTACTGGGACAAAAAAGGGAAAATAATGATGTTTGGAACATTGAATGTTTTCTTCCAAATGGAAAGTGGCCTATCACTGTACCTTAGGAGATGAAATTCATGTGGGCACCACCTTTTCCCTGTGCTTTTCTTTTATTCTGAATTCCTTCTTCCCTCTCCTGCCCTCCAGGTGCCTCTTGTACAGCGTGTGGGGTGGAAGGGGTGGTTTTTGAGGATGTTTTGCTAAAAACTGAAAGTCTTGAGCACAGTTTGTGCATTGGACCCAGGAGACAAGATGGGAATTAGAACAGCCATTTATGGGGAGGCTCTGCTGGAGCCTGTGCAGCTCAGTGTGTTGATAAATGTTCTGTAAGGAGGGGGAGGTTGCAATCTCAGAGCTGGTCTGGGGGCATGAGGACAGAGATCACCAGTGGAGATCTGCAGGGGGCATTTGAAAGGATGCCAGTGCACAAGATGCCAGTGAATTTTAGGTGTCCACTGGGAGAGAGAATTCAAACAGGTGGAGGCAGGGACTGACCTGAGCATCACCTGGGGTCAAGTTCTTGGAGCTGGAATGGTCTGGAAATCCCAGCTCAGTCCTTGTCAGTGAAAATAGGAAAATAGCAAGGTTAGAATTTACCAGGAGAGGTAAAGAGCAAAAGTGGGGCTGTGATTACATCATGGATAAAATCCCTGGTATCCTTGGATCGTGCTAGAACAAGGGTATGGAATGGCAGCAGGGGTACAAGAGGGTTTTCTCTGGAAAAATGATTAAACTAGGATTCCTCAGCCTGAAGAAAGCATGGGGAAGGGTTATGGAGAGTGTGCTGGGATCAGGGGATAGGCATGGCTGTTCTCTGTTTCCAAGGCAAGAACCAGAAGAGCAGAGGAGATGTGCTTTGAGTAGAGAAGTGTTCCAGCCGTGGAAGGAATCCTCTGCTCCAAATCTTGGCTGAATTCAGGGGCTTTGTACAAAGTCTTCCATTGCAAATACGTGCTGACATGGTGATCACCTCACCTCCTCTGATCCATGCAGCCTTCCCAGCTCCCTCTGTTCTCTGGGAACACTTCCCTGCCTTCCCAGTGCCACTGGGGGGGTTAGTGTGTCTGCAGGAGGGAGTTCAGGGCCATGAAATGTCAGGGGTGTGAAGGCAGATGCAAAGCTCAGTATTTAGTGGTGTTGAAATACGAGATGATGAGGTGGTGAGGAAGGAGCCTGAGGCACAGCCCCTGCTCCCCTGGCCAGGACTGGGGGCAGCTCCTGCAGGGAGAAGCCCTGGACATCAATCCCATAGCACAGGGACTAAAAATCTGCTCAGCCTCAAATGTGAGGACAGCAAATCACACTTTCATTTAAGTGAGAAATCATTTGCTGCTTAGACATTTGTATCTCCTGGGAGTGCTCTTTCTAAAGGAAAATTACTCTTCCTGCTAATTAGTGTTGTATAACCATAATACTTGACAAGTTACTGTTTCATAGAGCAAAAAACCACAAACATCATCACTTTCTCATTTTCTTGTGCTCTGTCTCGAAAAAATAATCAGCACTTCTGGATTCTTCCCTTTGCAGGCAAAACATTTTCCTTAAATAATTAATTTTGCTTATAGTTGAGGTTTTCTCAGTGCTTGAGTTTTGGGTGAGTTTGGGGAGCATTGGTGTTTTGATCTATTCCCTGTTGTGCCAAGAAGTCACGTGGGAAAAGGGGAGATGGCAATGTGCAAATGTGGAAGAGCAGTCCCCTTCTCTGGGGTGGTTTGTGATCCACATCTCAGAAATGGATGGATGTGTTTTCCACATGGGAAGTGGCCACGTGTTGTTTTGCTTTTCAAACACTTTGACATAGTAATTTTGGGTAATGTTCTTTATTCTGAAATTGCTTTTAGCTAAATGATGCAGTAAAATACTTTATTCTTTCCTACATGTACTGAAAACTTAAAATATACATTATAAGCCTGACCTAGTTTTCAGAAGCACCTGTGAGAAGCAAGAGCACGAATGGAAGATGAAGGGACATTGTCTTCTGAATCATTTAAACTCTTGTGATTACCTCTCAAAGTGTGTGTGTGAAAAATTAAAACATGAACTCATTAAAGGCTGGGGAGGTCAGAGCCCTCCTGGTTTTAAGTGTACACAGAACTTCAGGAATATATTGAGCATTTTAGGTACCTTCATCTCCCTCTGCAAAGTAGAAAAGTGATCACCTGTACTAAAGATCCCCTCAGTTGTTTGTTTGGCATGTGTGTTTGTGCTTGGTGGGTGTTTTTGGGAGAAGGGACTCTCTCATTTCAGCCATCCTCTGGCTGTAGGTGTGTGTCTGGCACAGCAGGATTGGCCAGGCTGGGGCCCCGTGGTTGCTGTTTAGGGGCTGCATTTGCTGCACCTCCAGACAAGCACCATGTCATTATTTTTATTGCTATTTCTCCTTCCCATGCTCAGGTGCACTCTGTTCTTGCAGGTCCCTGTTGGAGGGGAATGTCTGAGACACATCTGTGGGGGTTAAACAGAGTTTATTTGTCTTAGTTCCCAGCTCCAAAGGGTACCTATGTAATCCCAGTAAGTTCTAGAAGTTTGAACTGGGCCAAGGCCGGTCCCACACTGGCACCAGTCTGAGCCTCACTGAGTCCTGGTTTGCAGCACAGCAGCAGCAGCAAGGATGGCCCAGAGCTTCAGTCCCGTTCTTAGCTGGGGTGGCTTCTCTGAAATGGGGGTCACAGACATCCTCTGCAGCTCAGCATCACCCAGTGGGGTGGGACAGCTGCCCTGAAGGGCTCTGTGGGGCTGGGATGTGGCCGTGGCTCTCGGAGGTGGGGATGGCTCCAGGGTACCCAGCAAATGCCCCCACAGAAGCATTTTTCTTACTGACCCTGAGCAGCCACAGGGCTGGGGCTGTGCAGGGAAGCTGGGGAGGAGCTGTGTGGTACTGCTGGACCTCAGTGTCCTTTATTGCCTTTCTAGGCCAGCAACAAAGTGGAGGTGGACATGGAGAAGGCAGAGAGCCTGCGAGTGACCAGAGGAGACTTCTTTGCATCCTTGGAGAACGATATCAAGCCAGTGAGTGGGCACTGTGGGACTGCAGGAGCAGCCACCAGTGCAGTCAGTGATGGGAGGGAGCAGCTTCCTTTGGGATCACACAGCAGTGGTGCCCCCTGGGCTGACATGTCCTGTGCTGTGGAGGTGGGGAGCTCTGAGCTCTCTGTGTGCCTGTGGCTGCCTGGAGAGTCACAAAGAGATAAAAAATGGCTGGGGGTTTCTTCTCCTTGTCACAGCTTTCTCTTTTAGGCCACTTCAGGTCCTGGGTGACAGCTTTACCCTGGGCTGTAGGAGGAGATTTAAGCCTCATTTCTGAGAATTGTCTCCACACAGTGTGGAGTCAGAGCCCACTGGCAACTTGCACTGACTAGAACTGGTTGTGAGGGCGTATGAAAAGATGTTTCTGAACGTGCCTGGTCTCCATCTGTGTTCAGCCCTCTGAGCTGGAATGCTGTGAGTCACCAGGGGCTGTGGCTGTCTCACTTCAGCATCTTCCAGAGCCTTGCTCCTGGTCATTTTTGTTTAATTGTTTCATGGTTTTTCTGATGGGATGAAAAATTTTTTGGTAAAAGAAGTGTTCCCTCTCTTCTACAGGCATTTGGAACCAACCAGGAAGATTATGCCAGCTACATCATGAATGGGATCATTAAGTGGGGGGACCCAGTCACGAGGGTGTTGGATGATGGGGAGCTGCTGGTGCAGCAGACCAAGAACAGTGACCGCACTCCCCTGGTCAGCGTCCTGCTGGAAGGTACAGCTGGGGGAAACACCTGGGGAACCCCCTCTGGAGACTGCTCCTGCTCACCTCTGACATCCTGCACCTGCAGGAAACACCTTGGGGGAGGAATGGAATTGGGCTCTTTCAGTCTGCTTGGGTGAAACTGCTTTGGATATTAAAACTGCTCAGCCACAGGGAGTCCTGTGCTTGGAACAAGGGAGAAGGGAATGTACCCAGTAAATAACCAAAATGTGCCCAGTGAATAAGCTGGATTTGGCTGGTGTACAGTGGAGATGTCTCTAGCTGAGTCAGTTGTCTAAATTCTCTTTGAAGTCACTGGAGAGCTCATCAGTGCAATTAGCTGAGTTCAAACAGCCACATTTAGGTGTTTCTGTCAGTTAAAGGTGGATTCCCTCTACCCAGACTGTTACTGCCTAAGGAGAGTTTTCAGGTATTGGAAACTGGTTCCAGTATCTGTGTTACAGGTTTTGGAGGAGAATTTGTTATATTGGAGTAGAATTTGTTATTTATCTCTTCCCTTTTTCCTTTCCCAACGTCCAAAAAGATGCATTACCACTGTTGCTTGTGGTCTGTAGCTTTGGAGTTAACCCTGAGCAATTCTTTGTGTTAGTGCCCAGCAATTCCTTCTGTCCCTCCAAACTGATCCATGTTGGGTGCATGGATTCAGGTGTGTCTTTGGTCTCTGAATTATCCTGGTGTGAATTCAGGCAAATAACAAATTGTCTTAGCCAGTGTTTCCCTGGTATGCCTGCTGCTGACTTGTTTGCCAAGGTGCCAGCAGAGATCAAACTGAGACAGGACATAAGCTCAAGAAATTTATCCAAAACACAAACTCACACATTTTGGTGCCATGGCTTCTCCTACAGAAAGTGTAATGTCCTCTTTTGTGTCATGGCAAATCATTCTGCATATGCTTAAGTAGTTCATTAATTGCCTTCATGTGGAGAATTGGGTTGCACCAGGAGTTAGTCTGTTCCTTCTGCAAGCAAGAAAAACGCTCATTTCACACTGCAGATGCCTCTGGATGGAATTCTAAACATACTCTAAGCATCATTCACACTGAGCATTGTCAGAGCTGTTTTCTCCCTTGTTTATTCCTTGTTTGTCCTTTGCTTCAGGCCCCCCTCACAGTGGGAAGACTGCTTTAGCAGCAAAAATAGCAGAAGAATCCAACTTCCCCTTTATCAAGATCTGTTCTCCTGATAAGATGATTGGGTTTTCTGAAACAGCCAAGTGCCAGGCCATGAAGAAGGTATGTGTGTGTCATCCCCTGTGCCTGGTGACAGCCCAGTTCTGGGTTCTCTCATGGAGGGGAAGGTGAACTACCTTTGGGATGGTGTTTTCTGCTCTCTCTAGGTCTGGAAATCTTGCATATATTTATTTATAAAGTTGAATATATCACAGAATTGTAGAATGGATTGGGTTGGGAGGGACCTTGAAGCACATCCAGTGCCACCCCTGCCATGGGCAGGGACACCTTCCACTGTCCCAGGGTGCTCCAAGCTCTGTCCAGCCTGGCCTTGGACACTGCCAGGGGTCCAGGGGCATTCAGAGCTTCTCTGGGCACCCTGTGCCAGGGCCTGCCCACCCTGCCAGGGAACAATTCCTTCCCAATGTCCCATCTAACCGTGCCCTCTGGCAGTTTGAAGCCATGCCCTCCTGTCCTGTCACGCCAGACTCTTGTCACAATGTTTTTGTGGCACTGGCACCGAGTGACTGGGGAAGGTTTCAAGTCTGTTCTGGTGTGTGATCCTGGCACACAGTGCAGCAGAACAGATCTGGGGTGAGCAGGTCTGGAGCTCTGCCTGTGGAGGGGGAGGCAGGAAGGGCTTAGGGCTGCACTTGGGGAGAACAGATCCTGCCTGAGTGGGACTAGGACCCGTTCTGAGGTGGAGTCTTCAGTTAAACACGAGGTTTAACACCCTGGGGAGCTGAATGTTCCTCTGATCAGATTGGTGCAGGGTTGTAGAGTTTGTGAGGGAGGGAAGGTTCTTAGGAGAAGCAGTGGAGATCCAGTTTGTGACTTGGATTCCAAAAGGAGCCTTTGGATTCACTGGAATCAGGGTTTGCTGGAGGCAGGGCTGCAGCACCACTGCTGTCCTTAGTGCTCTCTCCTGCTCACGTCCAGAGCTGTGCAGGACACTCTGCTGCTCCAGGAAGGGTGACTGGGGCCGAGATCCACACCTGAGTCAGTCCCTTCTCCCTGCAGGCTGCTGTTCTGGACAGTGCCCACTATCCAGCCTGAGGAGAAAAGCTTCACAGCTGTGTTATGTTCTCTGTGTGTGTGTTACATTATCAGTGTTGCCCCAGCTCCAAAAACAGAGGAATGGTGCTGGTTTCTCCCTGGCTTACAGTGAACCTCAGGCCAGCTGCTTGTTGCCAAGGGTGGGGGGTAAATGAATAAATAAACTAAATTTGTGGAGATAGCAGTGTTCTATTGCCTGCAGGGAGCCTGATCTCTCATTACCTACCTGTTTAATTCTCAGATTTTTCCTCTCAGTGCTGCTGTGTTCAGCTGAAGCCACATCAGCAGGCCCAGCTGTGGCTGTCGTAGTCCTGTGGCTGAGGTTTAACACTGAGATATTTTGCTGTTTTTCAGATCTTTGATGATGCCTACAAGTCCCAGCTCAGCTGTGTTGTTGTGGATGACATTGAGCGACTTTTAGGTGAGTCGAAGGAGGGAGAGCTGTGCTGGCTGCTGCAGAAATATTGATGTATTTACAATGTTGAAACATTGCAAACTGGAAATTATCTGGAACCATTTACTTCAGGAGCATTCAACTGGTTTTGATGCAGTGAAGTGGCTTTAATGTGCATCTGCTCTGTGGATGTTAAAATTTGTTTTTCCTTTCAGATTATGTCCCAATTGGACCTCGATTCTCCAATCTGGTCTTGCAAGCCCTTCTGGTGCTGCTGAAGAAAGCCCCCCCTCAGGTAAGGCAGGGATGCCCTGTTCCTGCAGGATCTGGGACAGGGGGAGCTTTGTGTCTGCCTGAGAGCTGCCAGGGGTATTAATGCTTTTGTCTGAGTCAGCCACGTTAATCCCAGCCTGCTGCTCTTCATTCACTTGGACATTTCTAGGATAACCACGAGGGATTCAGCTTGAAATACCTAATTACCGGGGGCTGAATCTTCTGCAGTTAGTCCTAAAAATACTAAGCAAACCAGTTTAACCTTCACCATGTAAAGCTGAATTCTGCCAGCTGCCTGCCCTCTGAAGAGCTGCTCAGGCCAGATCCACCCCTGGCTGAGCCACGTGCTCCCTCCCTATTTATAAATCAATTTCTGTGTAATCTGTGATTGTGGTTGTCAGGGGTTTAATTTGTTCTTGACTTGAAATGATCAGGTGTTAATTACAATGACTGAGGGAAGCTTAAGATCTTGTCTCTCGTGCTGATCCTGTCTGTTTGCACTTTGTGGCTCGATGAGATTTAAGAACATCACAAGTGCTGAGGGTTCTGCAGCTCGTGCTGGGTGAGACAGGCAGGCAGACACTCCTTTCTTGTTTGCCATTTTCCTGTCGTTCACCGCGTCCCTGCTCTGTGTCTGAGAGCATCTGCATGAATAAATAACATCGTAACAGGAACACCTTGAAAGTTGGTGTCAGGAAAAAGCAGAGAAGCACAGTCTGGGTGAAGTCACTTTTTTGTCATGTTTAATATCCTGGCAGAGGAGCTTGTGCGTGAGTGTTGTTTTCATTAGAGAGTTTGGTGAAAAGACCTTTCAAATCCAGGACTTTGAACTAAATTGTAATGCCACAGGCCCTGAGTTCCCCACATGACTGTCAGCCTGGGAGAACAAAGATTTTCCCAGCGAGCTTTCTAGGCCACGTGAAGTCTGTAACACAACAGCATCCAAGTTCTATCACGTTTGGAGCAGAACAGCTGCCTGTGTGGAGCAGCACAGCCATTCCTGGTCACATCATCTCCTGCCATCACTGACCTACTGCAGGCTGTTCCACACTGCCAGGACATGGTTGTTCTCATAAATCAATAGGGAAAATAGAACTTGATTTAGTTCAGTTTTCAAAGGAACCTAAAGTATCGAATTGTCTATTTGCCCATTGCATCCTGAATGTGTGCTGCTGCTGAGCTGCCCTTTGGGTGGCACCTGGGGCTCCCAAGAGCAGGGCAGGGGCTGCAGCTCACAGATATTCGCCAAGTTCGCGCTTGTTGCAGAGATTTGTGCTCAGCAGGGTTTGAAATGCCCTGGGGGCTGGGAGACTCTGGCTTGACAGCCAATATTATGGTGACTTAAGCCATAAATTGTTGGAGGGTAGAGAGTGAGTTTGCTGAGGAAATGTCACTGGTTGATTGATCATGTGGAGATTTTTTCCTTTTTTTTTTTTTTTTTAAGTGTCCAGTGCTGGCTTTGTGGGAATCAGGCCATGGGGTGAGCTGGGCCCTTTGGGCTGCCCTGCTCTGGCAGTTCTGGGGACAGGGCTCTCCCTGGTGTGTTTGTAGTGAGTTCCCTGGGATAGCCATGGCATGTGGGGATCTTGGGCATTTAAAAACCCAAAGCTGTGTGTAGGAAATAGAGTTGTGCACGAAAGGCCTTTTCTGCTGTGACAGTTTGCTGATAAAAAGGTTGGATTTGGGCACAGAGATACTTTGGGGATTTTGAACTCAAGTAAGGAGCCCATGATGGAAATAATCCTGAGGGTTAATCAGCAGCTTCCAAGTCCCCTCTGAGATTACAGGTTCCCTTGAGGAGCAGTTTCTTTGGAGAGAATGGCTGATCTCAGGGGGTTGCTGTAATTGGAGATGCAGATACAGGCTCTAAGGGCATGAGCAGCAGCAGTGGTACTGACCTGCATGGGGTCAAAGCACTGTGGATTTCTGTGGAACTGGGATCATGGTTTAGCATCATTCCTTGTAAAAATTTCTGTGCTGAGAGAAATTCTTGGCAGGATGCTGGGGAGACAATACCTTTTACCCTTTGCTTCAGTGTTTCAGTTGTGGGGGGCACCTTGAAATACTGAGCTGATTTCAAAGAATCATGGAATGGCTTGGGTCGGGAGGGACCTTACAGCCCATTTCATTCCAGCCCCTGCACTTCCAGGGATCCAGGGCTTCTTTGGGAGCTCCATTCCAGGCCTCCCACCCTGACAGGGAAGAATTTCCTTGCAATATCCATCTATCCCTGCCCTCAGGCAGGGGGAAGCCGTTCCCCCTTGTCCTGTCCCGGCGGATGCAGCGCGGCCGCTCCCACTGCTGTGGCCCAGATTATGAATTCACTGGGGTGTCACGGCACTTGCAGGGATGTTCTTGATGTGCAGGCAGCTCCCTGCAATCACTGTAGGCTCTGTGTGGAAGAGGAGCGTTTCTGGGATGAAATGTTATTAATTATGCATCGAGGTGCGTGTCTGTGTTGAATTGAAGCTGCCTCCCAGGCTCCACTCTTCCGAGGAAGGCTGGATTATTGGAACATGGTGTGGGAAGGGCAAACACTTGAAGGTTCTGGTTTTCTTTTGAGAGTAAACACTTTAGACTTTAAATAAACTAGAAACCTCTCTGAGCTTGCTTTAAATTGCCAGTCACAGCTCCTGCTTGTGGTTCCACTCAGCAGTGTTAAATAGTGCTATCTGTTACTGCTGCTTCAAGAGGACTGAAAACCATTGCATTTTTTTCAGCATCTTTTTTTAAACCAATTAAAAATCTTTTCTGAAATGCCTTGAAGAGAAGAAAATAAACCATGTTCTCTTGGGTCTTTAATTCAATCAAGTTTGCCTGTGTTGTGCAGGAGCAGGGACTGGGGGATGGAAAGGCTGAAAAGGGCTGTCTCAGCAGGGAGCCGAGCAGGAGAAAAAGCCTTCCCTGAGAACTGAGCAGCAGCAGCTCCCAAAGCCGGGGCTGCTTCATCTACATGCAGAGTCACACAGGGCCTGGAGGCGCTCCCCAGCCCCAGCGAGGTTCACATGTGCCTCCCTGCTGCTTCCCAACAATCGGCCCGCGGGAGGGACCTCAGCATCCCCAGCGGAGCCGAGCGGGCTGGGCGGGCTCGGGGAGCGTCTGCCTGGGCTGGGCAAGGTGCCCTGCGAGGGACACCCACTCCTGGGGTGCCCTTGCACTGCTCCCTGAGCCCCCAGCCCCTTCTTTCCAAGGGACACCCACTCCTGGGGTGCCCTTGCACTGCTCTCTGAGCCCCCAGCCCCTTCCTTCCAAGGGACACCCACTCCTGGGGTGCCCTTGCACTGTCCCTGAGCCCCCAGCCCCTTCCCTCCAAGGGACACCCACTCCTGGGGTGCCCTTCCACTGCTCCCAAAACCCCCAGCCCCTTCCCTCCAAGGGACACCCACTCCTGGGGTGCCCTTCCACTGCTCCCAAAACCCCCAGCCCCTTTTCTCACTGGGACACTGGAGGCTTTTGCCAATTGATGAAAGGTACAGGGACATAGTCTCCTTGTTTGGTGTAATCCCAGATGCATTCCTGATTCCACATCACTTGGTGTGAATTGGAAGCAGTTCCAGTCACCAGTGATGTTACTTTTATGTGCACAAACCTGGGGAATTGTGTTTCTCCCTTTGCACCTGAGGAATTCCCAAGACCCCAAACACAAGGATAAAGGTGTACAAGGCTCCTGAGCCCAGTGAGCAGCTGGTGGGTGACAGAGGCACCTCAGTGTCACCAGTGCCTGGTTCCAGCAGAGCTCAGTCCCCCCTTGCCTGGCAGGCTTTGCTGGAATTCTGCAGTTGGAGACGCCACTGACGTGTTGAGCTCCAGTTGCTCACAGCAGGGTCTGTAATTGTGTCCTGTTCTGGATCCCCCCGGGCAGAGATGTGCTGCCTGTTGGGAAGTGGCTGCTGTGGTAGGGGAATCCATCCTGGAAAATTTATTTGGTTCATGAGAACATCCTTCAGCCAGATAAAATCCCTGCAGCAGAGGGGTCAGCTCTGGGGTCATCCCTCTTCCAGAAGGCAGAAGGGCATGACACACACCTCTGTTCTGTCCCCTGTCAGCACAGAGGGATCTTGGGCTCCAAATTGGGGCACTTTGCCTAAAAATGGGCAGGATGAATCCAGCTCTAAGGCTGTGCCTGTGTCTGATCTCTGGTGATGGAAGAGCTGGGCTGGAACTGCCCTGTTGTGAGTCTGACATCAAATCATCTTAAGCTGCTCCTCCTTCCTTGGTAATTTACTCACATGTTATGCCTGATTTTTGGAAGTTTGGTTTGAATCCTGATTTTCTGTGGGCTGAACACGTGGCACATTGCCTTCACCATGGCTGCTGTAGAAATTAAGGATGAAAAAAGTGAATTTTTCTGAAAATGGGACCACTTCATCAGTGCATGGAAGCCTGTGCTGTGTGCTCTGGGATGAGCCTGCTGGAGCAGGGAGTGGCAGCGTGGCCCCTTCCAGCCTGAGCCATTCTGGGATCCTGTAACATGAACAAATCCCAGGATGTCCCGTGGTGTGTGTCAGTGCAGAGGAGCTGCGTGAGGACAGCTTTTCTAGTTGGATGGCTTTTCCTGCTGCCTCCATAATTCCTGGGGCAAGCAGTACTGCCCTGGGGGTTCTCACTTGTTTGTGGAGTTGCCTGAAAGTTGGAGGAGCTCGAGGGACTCCTGCCCTGTCAGTGCTGGGGGTCACTGTGGCTGCTTTCCAGGGGTCAGGTTTAAAGGCAGGGAGTTGAAGGCATGGCTTCTTCTGAGGAAAGCAGGGAAAAATCAGGATCTTCTGGGTGGAGCTGTTAAAAATTTGAAGCACTTTTGTGGAGTAGCCATCTGTTCTGAGGAGCTCCCAACCACGTCAGTGGTTCAGGGACCTGGGAATAGATTTTAACAGAGATATCTAAAAATTGCTGATGGATCTGCCCTCTGGGAACTCATCCTGGTGCTTTTCAACCTTGTTAAGCCTTTCCATTCTTAGCACTGTGCGTGCCTGAGTCCAGCTGAGCTGTTGGTGAGAGTGAACCCCCTTTAGTTCAGTTTATCTGATGTTTGAGAATTCCTTCTTGTGCACCCTGGTTTCTGTAATGATCAGCAGCACTCTCTCCCTCATCTCCTCTACACCACCTATGATTTTATAAACCTCTCTGTTTTTACCAAGGATCAATTTAGGGAAATGATTCCCTATTTCTGACTATCCCTGGTGCTTCCTCTGACTTCTCCAACTAAACAGAATCATAGAAACTTGGAATGGTTTGGGTTGGAAGGGCACTTAAAGCCCATCCAGTGCCACCCATGCCATGGGTAGGGACACCTTCCACTGTCCCAGGGTGCTCCAAGCTCTGTCCAGCCTGGCCTTGGGCACTGCCAGGGATCCAGGCGCAGCCACAGCTGCTCTGGGCACCCTGTGCCAGGGCCTGCCCACCCTCACAGGGAGCAATTCCTTCCCAATATCCCATCCAGCCCTGCCCTCTGGCAGGGGGAATCCATTCCCCCTTGTCCCAAGTCCCTCCCCAGCTCTCCTGGAGCCCCTTAGGCACTGGAAGGTGCTCTAGGTGTCCCCAGACCCTTCCCTTCTCCAGGTGAACACCCCCAGCTCAGAAATGAAGGATTTGAAGTTGTATTTGAAACAGGAAGGAACTCCTGGATTCACATGGCAGAATGATGATCCTGTTTTGCTCTTTTCCTGTTCTAAATCTGTCCCAGTGGTCATACAGCAAGTGAGATTGAGCTGGTGTTCCCACAGAATTCCCACAGGGACCAATGTCAGTGGTTTTCCTCAGTGGTCACAGGGCTTTAGAGCCTTTCTGTGTGTGCAGCAATCACCACTGCCCTGCTGGGTTTGGGTCCAGCTGGCTCAGTGTGGCACTGGCTGGTTTGCCACCACTGAACTGGTCCTTTGGGGAATGTTTGCTGGGTGAGTCCAGGGCCTGGGCAGCTTTCCTGGGAGGAGCAGTGTGTCAGCTGGGCTCCAGTAGCTGAGAAGGAAAGGCCAAGAGTGAGATCAGTCATGGACACCTGAAGTGCCAGGAGGTAAAACTCCCCTCACTGGTGACATTCCTGTGCTGCCTGTGTCCTTTCCTGATGAAACTCCAAGCTAAATTCCATTTTTATTGTAATCAGGCACAGACTTCATTGGTGTATGAGGGCAGCATCCCTCAGGCAGCCACTCTGAGGCAGTTATCCCCTTGATTGATGCCTGATCAGTGTGCCAGGCACTGTACACATGCTGGGAGCTATATTTGGGGAGCAGACACTGCCTGGGTGCAGTTTTTTCCCTCTTAAATGCTCATAGTTCATGGGAAGCTTTTATTAACACAGCCCCTTGCCCAAGCTGTTCAGGATTTTGAGTGTTCCATACAGTAATAAACAAGTTTTTAGGAGAATCACTTGTGAAGCAGATGGGTCTGGGTGTTCCAGCACTTGCAGGAGGGGTTGTTCTGTGTTTTGGAGGTCTCAGTTCTGCTCAGGAGTCTGTCCTTGGCTTCCTCTGTGCCCTGGTACCTCAGCTGTGTAGCAGTGAAGCTGTTTGGGGTTCCTGGCATGTGTATGGCTGGTTAGGGAGCAGGAATTCTCCTTGCAGGGCTGTGCCCTTTGCTGAGTTACAGGATCTGCAGCATCAGCCACAGCAGCACCACGGGAGGAGCAAGAGCTCCCTGAGGACAGGCTGGAGAGGAAATACAGAGCAATGAAAGCAAAGGCAGGCAGAGCTGAGATGAAATGTTCCCAATCAGTTCTGCTGCCCTGCCGGGGGATCTCAGCAGGCTGAGGCACCTCTGAGCCCTGTCCTTGGGAGCAGATGTCTCTGTTTGTGCCACACCTGAGGGCTCAGGAGCAGCATGTGGTTCAGGTGCTCTGGGGACTCATCTCACACAGCTTCCAGGCCTGTGTTTACACCCTGTTTTACCACCCCTTTCTGTAGTGGCAAGCTGCTGGAGTTACATCTTTGTGCAGGCAAAAAGCTTTTCTGCTGCTCAGCATCACTTTATCCTCTCGGTCTGTGCAGTGCTTCGGCTGGAAATCTCCCATGGGGGGTGTCCCTGTCCGTGGCAGGGTGTGGAACAGGATGGTCTTAGGGTCCCTTCCAACCCAAACCATTCCAAAATTCCATGGTTCCATGAAAATGGGCACCAGTGGGGCTTCCTGAGTTCCTGTGAGAGCAAGGATCAAACTCCATTCACTTTCTCTCCTCAGACTGTGTTGGGTTTTCATCTTTGCCAGCCAGATCTTCCTGATTTGGCTCAAACTTGTAAAATGCTGTAATACTTTTCTGGCCTTGCTGGACCATCAAAAAGGAAACAAATCCTGTGCAGTTGTAAAGCTGTGGCCGTGCAGGATGTGGTGGGAGCAGCACCTGTGGAATGGGGCAGAAGTACCATGGAGTGGCTGTGTTGCTGCTTCCTGGGGACACTGTGCCCTTCCCCGGGTGACCTGCAGGCAGTGTTGGACCCTCAGCTCTGAAACATCCCACTGACTGCTTCCTCTGCAGTTCTCAAGCAGCATTTTCAGTTCAGGAATTGGCTGCTTTCCCGCATTTTCTCTTTTCCAAAGAGGTGGCTCAGTAGTGCTGTGGTGCCTCCTGAGCTGCACATGGGGATTCACACAGGAGGGGCAGCACAGTGTCCCCAGCAGAGCCCTGTGTGACACTGGTGGCCTGGGACATGCTCTGGTTCCACCTGCCAGATGTTCCTTCCTTTTGCTCTCTTGGACTAAAACCAAACCTGGAGTGAGCACTTGAGCTTATTCCTAGTTCAGGATCTTGCTCATGGAGCAGGAGCAGAGTCTGTTCAGTGAGTGCAGGGGAAGAACAGACCCTGTGAGGATGCACTGTGCATCAAAGATGTGTTTAAACAGGTTTTCATCCTCTGTCAAGGGAATGCAAAGCAGTTACAGGATTCGTTCTGGGAATAGTCTTTAGGGCTTTGTTTTGTTTTTATGATGATGAAGTTTTGTGTCATGAAGTCAAAATATAGAACTTGCACAGAATCACAGAATATCCTGAGTGGGAAGGGGCCCCCAAGGATCATCAAATCCAGCTCCTGGCCCTGCCCAGACCCCCCAGCAATCCCACTCTGGGCACCTCTGGCAGTGCTGTCCAAACCTTCCTGGAGCTCTGGCAGCCTCGGGGCCGGGACCATTCCCTGGGGAGCCTGGGCAGTGCCCAGCACCCTCTGGGTGGGCACTGGACACTCACTTCACTCCTGGAGCCTCAGCCAAACTTCTTGCACAGCAAAAGAGGGAGGTCCTTGGCCAGCCAGGCCCCTCCCAGCCCATGGGCTCTCTGTACTGGGACAGAAAAGGGACTGGTGATCCTGCCTGACAATCCCAGCAGCTCCTTCTATCAGTCAGTATTGATCAGTGTCCAAACCCTGCACAGGGAAATTCAAATAGCAGTGGAAAGGGTTCTGCAAAGTGAACAAACAGCACTGGATTTGCATTTGCAGCTGATGTTTTCCACAGCTTGCTCTATTATTCATAAACTCTGTTATTGCCTGGGCTGACTCGGGGTTGCTCTGTGCACTCTGGATTGGGAATTGGAGGCTGCTGGAGTGGGACTGTCCTGTGCAGCTGCAGGGGGAACTCAGGGACTCACAGCAGCCTCTGCTCAAAAGCCTGAGCTGGAAATCCACTGGAACTGCCTGTGCAGGAGCAGGGAATTCACTGTACCCACAGATTCCTAAAGACAGGCTGTTCCCCCGAGAAGTCATTTGTAATTCAGCTTTTGAAAGTGGGAGTTTGCTCAGGCTTTTAAATTTAATGAGGATCCAGCTATTTATAATGATGGCTTCAGAAGGAGCTGTGAGTGTGGTGGGGCTTTGTGCACCACAATTCTTGGACCCTGTTGGTGGCATTGCTCCGAGAGCTGATCCTGCTCTCCTGTGGCTGCTGTTGGCGACTTCAATTACTGACAGATTTAATCCTATTAATTTTGTTTGAAGTGGGTTTTTAAATGGCCATTTCCCATTTATCATTTGTAGTTAGCTGAACCTTCCCCAGGCTGGTTCTCTCCAGTTTTTCCTTTCCTGACTCTCGCTCCTTTGCCTGGACAGGGCCGCAAGCTCCTGATCATCGGCACCACGAGCCGCAAGGATGTCCTGCAGGAGATGGAGATGCTGAACGCCTTCAGCACCACCATCCACGTGCCCAACATCGCCACGGGGGAGCAGCTCATGGAGGCTTTAGAGGTGAGGAGAAGTTCAAGGATGACAAAAGATTCAAAACTTGCTGGAAATGAGGGATTTTGCAGTAGCTGTGTCTGGTAACACCATCCCACTTGTCATCATGTCATAACAAAGCAGTTCTGAGGCTTTTCAGTTTGCTTTTTCATGAATTAAATTAAGGCAAAATTAGAGAACAGTAGGTCTGGGGAAAGGTTTGTGATCTGGATTGAAACATTCCAAGGGCAGGGAAGTGGGTGATGAGTATAATTGGGACATTTAAACTGAATGTGCCCGGAGGGTGCTGAGCTCTGGTGAATTGGAACAGCATCAAGTGAAGGTGTTTGGTGTGGAGGAATTAAAAGTTCCTTATAAATTCCTGCCTTCTGTGTCCTCTTATTCTGTGTCCTGGTGGGAGTTGTAGTGAGTACTGGAGGCTGTTAAAATAAACTGAACAGGCAAATCTTTGGTGCCATTGGCAAACTTGTCCCAGTGGTGGTGTCACCGAGGCCTGAGAGACACAGACACTCCTGCAGCAGGTGTGGGAACTTCCTGTGGCTTCACCCATTGTTCCCTTGTTGACCCTGATCTGGAGAAGACCTGGAGTGCAGCATAAAAGCACAGCCACTGTTGGATAAGGGATGTTATGGAAAAAACCCTTAGGGAATTAAAGAATTTTTATTTTGTGTTTTGCCTTGTCTAAGATACATTGCAACAAATTTTCCTTCTCAGCTAGTAAATGCTTCTAGCTTCCCATGCCCTTTCTCCCAAGGTAGGTACCGTTATTCCTACTCTCAGTGTCCTGCTGTTGATTTTTTAAAATGATTTCCCCCCAGCTCCTGGGTAACTTCAAAGACAAGGAGCGCAGCACGATTGCACAGAACGTCAAAGGGAAACCTGTCTGGATCGGGATCAAGAAGCTGCTGATGCTGATAGAAATGTCCTTACAGGTAGGAATGGGTCTGGGGAGGAAGGACTGGGCTCCTAGAGCAGTCCTGGAGGTTCCCTTCTCTGCAGACCCCTGGTGTTGGTGGGAGCCTTTGCACTGGTTTAATTGGCAAAAGAGTTGCAGTGAGGGGAAATTTTCAGAACAAAGAAATCACCACATCTTGGGCCACAGAGATTTTTAAATCCCCCTGTGCCCATGGGCTGTTCAGAGCTGCACTTCAGAGCATCTGGCTACGGGAGGGGTTGGATTAACTCACCTTTCATGGAATTTCTTTTCTCCACCCAGCATGTTAAGATTGCAGATAGCAATCACCTCAGATTTTTTTTTTAAAGAAGAAGGTGCCTGTGCAGGTGTATGTGCTCTTTCCCTGAAGAAGATAAATCTGTCAAGGCTGTTCAGCTGCTCTTCTCTTTATTTACCACTTTCAGCACTTTAAAGAAAATAATTGCAGAGGGTAGAACTATGCAGCTCTGAGCCCTCCCCCGCAGCAGCACCCATGCCTGGAGCCAGCCAGCAAGCTCGTGCTCATGCTGACACGGGCTGAGGGTGCAGCCCTAATCCTGCCCTGACATCCCAGTGCTCCCCCAGCCCCCCCTCTGCTCCCATCAAATGGATTTAGTGCAGCTGAGTGAACTGTCCTCAGATCTTCCTCGCAGAGGCAGGGCAGAAGTGAAGAGACTTGTAGCTGAGAGCAGACGAGTCGTGTACCCCTCTGTTCACTCTTCACAATTCTGTTAAAACTTGCTCAGTGCTAAGGATGTGCTCTGACTGCATGTCACCTCAGGGAATGAAGTCATTTATCTAGATTACTTTTTCCTCTTCTTCCTTGGCTTTTAATTCCATACCTAGAGGCAAGTCAGTAAGTCATTGCTCACATGTATTAAATGTATTTAAGGGGTGCTGGCCTTCAGGGACTGCTGGGCTCTGCTCGTGTTCCCTGAGCCCTGACAATGGGTCCCTTCTTCTGACACAGGACGTGCTCTTGTGCTGCTTTCCCCTGGAGTGCTGGTTGTTTTCAAAGCTGGAGGTGGAGGTTCTGTAAATCGTGGGTAGTTCTGAGTTCTGAGGGGGGAATGCTGCTCCCAGCCCTGCTCCCAGCCCGGCCCCTGTGCCCATTCCATTCCTGGGGGGCACTTCTGGGCACCACAATATCATAGGAATAGAACAGAATTAGAGAGTGTCCAAAGGAGGGACCTGAAGATGGTGAAGGGTGTGAGGTGAAGCTGTAGGAGGAGCAGTTGAGGGCACTTGTTCAGCTGGAGCAGAGAACACTGAGGGTCCCTGGGGGCTGCAGCTCCTCCTTAGGGGCAGCTCCAGTCTCTGTGACAGGGACAGGACCTGAGGGGATGGCTGGAGCTGGGCCAGGGGAGGGTTTGGTTGGGTATCAGGGAAAGGTTCTTCCCCCAGAGGGTGCTGGGCACTGCCCAGGCTCCCCAGGGAATGGTCCTGGCCCTGAGGCTGCCAGAGCTCCAGGAGGGGTTGGACAGCACTCCAGGGATGCCCAGGATGGGATTGTTGGGGTGTCTGGGCAGGGCCAGGGGCTGGGCTGGGTAATCCCTGTGGGTTCCTTCCCACTGAGGATGTTCCATGATTCTGTGGGCAGTGACACTGTTGACACAGAGTCCTCACTCTGCCTGAGACTGTGCAGGCAAACTGCTCTTGGTCGTTAATTTTTTTCAGCAGGCCACTGTTGTGTAGGGGAGTCCAGGTGAGCCAGGCTGGGAGGAGACAGGCAGAGCTGGGCCTGGGCCCTTTCTCACACACTGAACATCAAACATGAACTGCTGCCACTGTCCCTAGAGCCACTGAGGGTGTCCCTTTGCTGCCCAGGGTCGGCAGCAGGGTGGCTCCTGCTCTGGCACTGGGTTCAGGTGGTTGTGTAATAGCAGAGGTAACAGCATATGGCAGCTAAATTTGAACCAGCTCTGTTCCAAAAGGTCTGAGGTGTTTCCATGACTCCATCTGCTGAATTGCTATAAATACAGGAGAGCAGTGCAGGCTCTCAGTGAACAGAGCTGGGATCTGAGCACTGGAGCCCACAGTGAGCTGGGGTCTGCCAGGCCCTTACAGGAAAGCACAGTTGCACTAGGTGAGAAATCCAGCACTGGATCTTGTTTTCACTGAGTTGTACCACAGCTTTTAGAAGGAGATTTCAGTCTGAAATCACTTAAGAATTCCAAGTGATGGATGAAATTTCTCAGAACTCAGCTGATGAGATGCCAGGTGACAGAATTCTTTGTAAAAAATGTGCACAGTGTCTTCCTCTGAATCTGATGGTGGGTTTTGTTTTGTTAAAGCAGCAAGCCCACTCCCAGCTCTCTGCAGGGATTCCTGAGCTGCTCAAATGACTTCCAGTGTGTTTCAGACCAAAGTCACACTGAACCAGACCCTCAACATCAAAATCCTTTCTTGGCATACCTGAACTGCTCTGGTGCCCTGGGTGAATTGTTTATGAGCTGTGTAACCCCACACTTCTGGCAGCCTAATTTCCCCCAAACTCTGTTATTGCTGTCCTTGGTTTTCTTTAATGTCCAGCTGCTTGTGTTTTGTGTCACATACTTTGGTCATTTGTGTACCCTGAGTATCTTGGAATGATTCTGTTCTTGTTCAAATGCAGCCTTTGATCCCTGGCTGCACTCAGGGTTTGCCATGTGAATCCACAAGTGTTTGCAGTGGCCTTGGCTGCAGTACAGGGCCACCTCCACAGCTCTTGGGTCCCACACTGGCTTCAGCCTGCCCTGCCTACTGCTGGATGCTCTCTCCATGGCTGGGGGCTGGTTCCTCCTGCCTCCTCTCCCTGCCTGTGTTGTTGCTCTTGGACCTTGCTGGCAGCACTCCCTTAGCCCAGGTCTCTTTCCTGAGCCTGGATGAGTCAGGCTGTGCTCCCAAAAGCCCCTTCTGGCACCTCCAGGGTTTCCTGATTTGGTAACTTCTGTTTAGCACAAATAAAGCTTAATCATCATAAATAAAACCTAATCTAAGCTGGTTAACATTAATATCTTAACTTTCATGAGAACTTATTTGAAAGATCACCGTGTAATATTGCCTGCTTTAATTTAAACCAAAGACTGGACCTGGACATGCTGAGGGTTTGGGGTTCATGGCAGGTTTTCAGGAGCACTGGGGCTCCTCACATCTTGGTGGAGGATCTCCTTCTCTGGACTGGAGATCAACAACCTCCCTTCAGTTCCTTTGTTTCCTGAGGGGTCCTGGATGTCCTGGGGATGCTGCACTACCCAGGAAGGAACATCCATGTTCTTGTCACCTCTCTGAGCTCTGTCACAGGCTCAATCCCCACGCTGCTGTTCCAGAAAATCTTCCAGAAATGCTGGCAGCATCATTTCCTGTTTCACAGAGCACCAGAGGGTGTGTCCAGGAGTCCTGAACCTGCTTCATCTCTGCTCCACTGACTCCAGCTTCTGCTCCTTCCTGGGCAGATCAGCCTCTGGGGTTTGTGCCTGCATTTTTAATATGCAGTTTGATCAAGTTTGAGTCTTTCTGGCATTTCAGCTGCTAGCTGTAGTCTTTTGGACAGGCTCCTGTGTGTGCAGGTAAATGCAGTGTCTGCCCAGGAGCCAGTGCAGGCTATGGACACGGTGTCCATGGACATCCTTGGTGTCCAGGTGGAGAGTGGTGGGAGGCAGCATCTTCCATCTGGGGAACAGAATGCTGGCCTTGGCAAGTTTGACTTCCAGCTGGTGGCTTTAGAACAGATTTTCTAAGGATGAAAAGAAGAGATTTGTCTAACTGTGTCAGGTCATGTTGGGTTTTTAGCAGAACTCTCTGGCTGGACCGTTGTTATTTCCTGGCTGTGATGACTTCCCATGGTTTCCTAAGGTTTCACCTCAGCATCTGCTCTGCAGAAGCCCTTTCAGAAGGAGAATATTCAGTGTGGTATCTACAAACACGCCCTGTGTCTGTCTGAGCAGTCCCTTTCCAGGCAGTTGCCCAGCCTGTTCTGGTGTGTGGGGATGTCCCTGCCCAGGTGGAGCAGCTGGCATTTCCCTTCACTGCATGGGGGGTTGTGGGCTGGATCTCCCTGCAGCTGAGGCTGCCTGAGTGGGTGGGACTGTCCTCTCCTGGTCCCATGTCACCTGCAGGCTCAGGGTGTGCCTGGCCCCAGCCCCCCTGGTTACTGAGGAGCTGCAGGGATGTTGGCTCCCAGGTGGATGCCTGGCACGTGGGCACACAGGGACTTGTGCCCCTGAGCCAGCTGCTTGGGCCCAGCTCTCTGAGCAGGGTTCAGTCCATTGGGTTTGTGGGCCCACCTGGAGCTGGGCCCAGGCTTTATCCAGAAATGCCATGCCAGAAACATTCAGAAATGCAGGAAGGGTGGTTGGGTTGTCATGGGGCCGTTGGAGAGGCGAGGTCAGGGTGCACCTGGATCTCATGTGTTGGCTGGTGGCAAAGGAGGGTGCCAGGCACTGCCCAGGCTCCCCAGGGAATGGGCACAGCCCCAAGGCCACCAGAGCTCCCAGGGATGCCCAGGGTGGGATTCTTGGGGTGCCTGTGCACGGCCAGGAGTTGGACTGGATGATCCTTCCCCATGGGTCCTTTCCCAGCCAGGCTGTTCCCTGAGCAGTCCCACCTCCTGCTTCAGCAGGATCAGCCACGGGGTCAGAGCAGAGCTCTGTGGGTGGGGAGGACTCGGGACCCTTTGCCAGGTGAGGGTCCCATGCTGGGTCTGGTGGTGTGGATTGAACCTGGGGATGCCCCCAGAGGAAGGGGATGTCCAGGTGATCAGTTCAGGGTTCATGTGCACGTGCTCCTGTGCCAGCTGCCTTCAGCCTTTCTGACAGAACCACAGAGTGACTGGGGTGGGAAGAGCCCCTGCCCTGTTCCCTCAGCACTGCCAAGGGCACCACTGAGCGTGTCCCCAGGTGCCACATCGCCCACCGAAAGGGGAGACTGGCACAGTGACAGGTGAGCTTTTCCTTGTAGCCAGGTGTCAGCTGGGGGAGGTTGTGGAGAAGATTTAGGCTGGAGGGACCCTGCAGACACCCTCTCTGGCCTCCTGTTTGATGGTACCACAGTCCCTCTCAGTCCCTGGGTATTTCACATTCCAAACTCACCTTTCTTCTCTTCCTGGACCCTGACTATTGCCAGTGTTCTTTGCTGCTTAAACCCCAAATGAAATGCTCAGTGAGCCTCAGTTAAGTTCCTCTAAATCTTCTTGTTTCTGTGAATTTATTTTTCTGATCTAAAAGTAGCTCAGCAGTTGGTACTGAGGAACTGGCCTTGCTCTCCTATCTCACAGCCATGGGAGATTTTACATTTTTAGGCTTTTCTTAGCACAAAGGAGAAATTCTTGCTGCCTCTTTCTCCCCCGCATTGCTGGGGACACTGTTGTTGGTTTAGGGTTTATTTTCTTCTGAGCTGTTTTTGAGGGCATTTGTGTTGCCCTCTGTTGCAGCAGTCAGAATTTTAAATGGATGGCTTCTTCATATCTGGAATGTGAGGAAATTTTCCTTTAGGGATGTAAAATGGATGTGATGTGATGTGATGGAGGAGTTCCAGACCCACGTTTGGCCTCACTGGTGGGAGGCCGGGGCCCAGGCTGACACTTTGCTTCCCCACTCCAGGGATGAGTCCCAGTTTTATGTTTAAAGTAGAGGCTTGCCTGTGTAGTGCCAAGGGGTGATGGAGCTGGGAATCTCACACCAGGTGACTTCATGGATCCATGTGCTGGGTGTTCCCAGAGTGAATCCCCTGTGCTGTCAGTGTGGTGAAGATACAGTTGGTGATGGAATTTGCAGAGGGAGCACAAGTTGGAGTTTATAGGACACAAGAACTTTTGGAATACACCACCAAGATTCTGAGAGCCAGCAGCCTCTGATTTCCAAATGTTTATGGTCCTCACTCACTGTATTTTGGTGCAAAGCTAAGGAAGGTTTCCCATGACAGGATCAGCAATCCTGTTCACCAGCACAGGGGACAGATCCAGCTACAGCTGGTGTCTTCCAGCAGCAGCTTGAGTGTCTCCTGAGCTGTCCTTCCCTGCTGTCCCTGTCCCCATCCCTGTTGTCCCTGTCCTGGGGGAGGCAGGGCTGCTCCCTGGGGGCTGTTCCTGATTGATGGATGCCCAGCTGGTTGGTGCTGCCAGTTCTGGAGCCTTATGCTGGCTCAGGTTTGTGCTGCCCCTGCCCTGCCCTGCCCTGCCCTGCCCTGGTGCACCTCTGGGGGAAAGCAGCACTCAGAACATCCTCAGTCCCTTTCCTCCTGTCTAATTTGCTGCCCCAGTTCTGGGAAGGGGTGGATGGAAGCAGACTTGGAGTGGGCCTGGCTGGAATTGGCAGCAGGGTGTGGGTGTGAGGTGCCATGGAAACAGTGCCAGTGTGTGCTCCCCTTCCTGCCCTGTGAGCACACACAGCTTGTGCCAGCCACCTTGTCTCAGGGTGCAGGGCTGTGCCTGCCCTGGCAGCTCCAGAGCTCCTGCACAGCCAGGCTGGGCCCTGCTCAGGCCAGGGTCCAGGCAAAGCAAACACAGCTCCAGCAGCTTTGTGGCCCCAGTTCTGCTCCCTGTGGTGGGAACAGGACCCAGGGAAGGGCTGGAGCTGTGCCAGGGAGGCTCAGGCTGAATCTCAGGGAAAGGTTCTTCCCCAGAGGGTGCTGGGCACTGCCCAGGCTCCCCAGGGAATGGGCACAGCCCCGAGGCTGCCAGAGCTCCAGGAGCTCTCAGGGATGCCCAGGGTGGGATGGTTGAGGTGTCTGTGCAGGGCCAGGGGTTGGACTCCATGCTCCCTGTGGGTCCTGTCCAACCCAGGACATTCCATGATTCTGTGCTTTCCTTTCTGGCTGCTTGAAGGATTGCCTGGCACTAATGGGGATCTGTTTTGTTTGGTGTTTAGATGGATCCTGAGTATCGGGTGAAAAAGTTCTTGGCTCTTCTGAGAGAAGAAGGAACGTAAGTACTTTTATTTTAAAGCAGTGTTTAAATTCTCTCTTCTGCTCAGAAATGAGCTGCTCTGAGGGGAGCCTGCAGTGGGGTGTATCTGCTCTCATTGTTGGCCCCTCTGTATTGTCAGAGCTGTATCAGATCAGCTCTTAGAGCAATTTGGGAGGGGGGAGGTCCTGAAGGTTTGGGAACCTGCATGCCTGAGTTCTCTGCTTTTCTGAATTTACCCTTGACTTTTAAAGTATCCATGAGATACTGGGCCAAAATTTATCTTTCTTTAACTAAAGTAAATCAAAAGACCTTCTGCTTGAGTTAAAATCCAGCTGTTTATCTAAAATCTGGAGTTTTGGTTTCTTGTGTCTGCTGTCTGAGAGAAGGATGTCCTACTCTTTCCCCATAGGTGCCACAGGGAGTAGTTGAGCCCAGTGGGACAGTGGCATCTCCTAGAGAATGACTTTCTAATACATGTAGGGCAGTACCTGTGCTGGGGAAACTCACACCACTATCTATCCTGGCTACATGTGAGTGGGTTCCAGTGTGTGCTTGATGCTTTATACATGTGCATGATGCTTTCCTGATGGATTTGGCTTCTTTTGCAAGAGTCCCTACCCTAGACTGAAGCTGGACCAAGTGCAAGATCAACAGCTGGAAAAGTGACCAACCTGGAGAACAAACACTGGGATCTTTACTCTTCTGTGCTCCACACACTGGACAAAGTGAAATCCCCTGATCCCCAGAGCCCCATGTGGAACCTGCATGTGTAGTGCAATACAGTACCTTTATTCTTTGTCCTTCATATTCTGCTGTCATGTGGAAGTGTCTCCTAGAACACTGTGCTTCTGTCTCTGTGCACCAGGCTGCGTTTTGGGGTGAGCAGGGGGAATGTCCTGGGAGGTCTGGGGCTGACCCTCACTTGTGTCCAGCGTTCCTGCAGTAGGAAAGAGATCCTGGCTTCCAGTAAACCTGCCAGTCTGGTGGAGGGATGCTGAAGCACTGCTCTGTCTTATCCTGGTCAGGTGGAGGCTTTCTTGTGGTGTGAGCCCAGCCTCACTGAGCCAGAGTCAGAGCCACGCCCCACAGACAGTGCCCACAGGAGTGCAGCTCCAGGAGTGCCTGGATGCTGCACCCACTTCATTTATCTCCAGGTGTTTTGGGGCTGATGGGACACTGCTGGTGGCACTGGGGACTGGAAGAGGGCAGGGAAGTGTTGATCAGAGTAGAGGAAATTTCAAAATCCAGTATTTAAGGCATCAAATCTTGTTGTTAATTCAACAACAGTTTTAGTGATGCTGGTTCCAGCCTCCAGCTCTTCCTGAGTTCCTGTAGTTGGCAGCTTTGGTATCCTCCAGCCTCATTTTATCCCTTTTTCCTGCCATGTTACCAAAGGTTGGAATTCCTCCTTAGAGACAGAGAGGAAGCCAGGCTCTGCAGGTGCACGAGATGTGTGTTGCCATGTTTTTGCACTGAAATAAGGAATGTATCAAACCTTGCTCCGTGCTCCTTCCCGTGGTCCTGTGGCCTCAGGGAGATGCTGAGGCTGCTCCCCTGGGCTCCACTCCTTCCAGAAGGTTCCTGGAACATACCTCAGTGTGGTGGGGCATGAAGTCAAAGCCATTTAGCAGATCTTAGTCAGTGTAGCTTCCTAAACTCGACCAGACCCACTGTAAGGGCTAGCAGTGGTATCCAGAGGGGTATTCCCAGGGAAGGAGGGTGCCCCACGTCCTTCCAGGCCCAGGTGGAGGTACTGTTGTCCTCAGCGTGCTCACAGCAGTTGGAGTGTTTCAGCCACTCCACTCTGCTCCTCTGGCAGTGCTGTTGTGTTGTGATGCTGTTGTGAGTCCCAGTGGTGGTTCCCTCTCATTTTGTGTATGATCTTGTGAATTTATTTGTTCCTTCCTTCCCTCTGCCAGTCCGAGTGACAGCAGCACACAGTAACTTATATTTCAGAGTAAATGATGTAAACCTTATCGTGTCTGTGTCCAGAACTATATTGATGAATAAATATCTGGTTTAATTGCACATTCAATGGATTCAATAAAAAGCACAACTCCTTGTGATGACCTGGTGCCATCTGTGTCTGGTGCTGGTGTGTGTGAGGAGCAGAGCTGCTCCTGGGCTGCTGCTGCCAGAGGGGTGCTCAGTGTGTGGAAGGAGTGAATTTAGCCCAGCCTGAATAGCTGGCCCCTCATACTCTGACAGAGGTTAGTGAGAGGACTCTGGGGCAGCCCATTCTGGAGCTGTGTGGGCTCTGCAGTGCTGAGGAGGCCCCACATGTGTCTGTGTGTGTGGGGTGGGGGTATCCCACACCTGGGGAGGGCTGGAAAACCAGGCTGGGCTGCTGGGTGTGACAGCTGACCCACTCCAGCCTCTATTCCAAGATCTCCATCTGAGATGTTTCCTGCAGGTGGCACGAGGGAAGGGCAGCACCTCCCCAGCACCTGTGTATTCTCCATGGCTCCTCCTGCCAGGGGGGCTTTAAATGTGTAATAAATATACAATACTGCCTTCAGTGTAAGGGCTGAATTCTTCACCCCTTCCTTACCCTGTTTCATCTTGAACTTTCCAGAAATGTGTCCCTGAAATGGAGTTGTTGACCAAAGGCAGATTTGAAGGTGCTGGGATGGGTTTTGGGGGCACAGTGTGGGGTGGAGGAAGGTTTGGGGCAGGTGGGCAGACAGGGAGAGCTTCACCCCCAGAGCTGTGAAGTCCAGAACCCTCCAGGGGCCAGGTTCTCGGGTTAGGTGGGACATGTCAGTGGTGGTGGCACCAGCAGGGACACCCTGTCCATGCACCTGGGTCCATGGGATGGCTTTATGTGTAATCTGGGGATCAGGGCAAGAGTACTGAGTGATTCTATATTTATTTTACCCTTCAGACAGGTACATTTGAGGCCAGTGCAGTGGAAAATCGTGTGCACTTAAAGGCATTGCTAATGAGAGGGGGTGCTGCAGAAACACCCACAGAATTATTCATGGACAGCAGAATAGATTTTCATATGAGCAAATCTGGACCTCGGTCTGTCCAAAGCATTGGAAGGTGATTCAGAGACAGCCTGTGAGTACATGTGGGGAGGGTACAAAGCCTGAAGCCTGGTTTGATGCATTGCTTGATTTAATCTGGCTCTGCTCAGCTCCCTGCCAGGAGGGGACAGCCAGGGGGTTGGGCTCTGCTCCCAGGGGATGGGGACAGGAGGAGAGGGAACGGCCCCAGGCTGGGCCAGGGGAGGTTTAGATGGGAAATTACGAAGATTTATTCTTGGAAAGTTGTCCAGCCCTGGCACAGCTGCTCAGGGCAGGGGTGGAGTCCCCATGCCTGGAGGGGTTGTGTGGGTGTGGCACTTGGGGACACGGGGCAGTGGTGGCCCTGGCAGTGCTGGGAATGGTTGGACTCAATGATCTTAAAGGGCTTCTCCAGCCCCAAGGGTTCCATGATTCTGTACTGAATCTCAGTTGTGCACACTGTGCCCTGGCACTCCCTGAATCAAAATCTCAGCATTCAGCTGTAAAATCTCTTCTTTTTGCCATCATTGTCTTGATTCCTGTAACAGATACCCTTGCCCATGCCAGGGAGTTGGAATTATGTGACCCTTAAGGTTCCTTCCAACCCAAACCATTCTGGGATTCCATAATTCCCTGGCTGTCCCTGTCCATGAGCAGCTGGGTGATGACACACTGCTCTGTAGCAGTTCAGCAGGACCCTCAGAGCCAAACCACACAAGCTGGCAAGTGCAAATTTTTGAATTTTTACCTTTTCTTTAATGATGTACCACAAAAAATGGAAGTTGAAATATATTTTTCTCCAAATATATATATTTATATAATATATAATCTTAGTTAACTCAAGTATATACATTGTATAATAAATAATGCTTATAAAAAGAGAAATTTTCTGAATATAAAATAAAAAAAAATCAACCTCTACAACTTTATACAAAACTTTGGATACAGCAGATTGATGGAAAAAGATCTTCCATTCAGTGCTAGAATACCTGGCTACAGTAAAATAATTACAAGGCAATAAATGTTCTATTTAATATTAAATACCTTTTCTTGATTAAAAAACAAACAAACAAGGGATTTTGTTTAAAGTTGGGTACTGGGAGTCTTTCCAGACATGGGATTTAATATATACTTTAAATAGATGCATATCAGAGGACGGCGTGGCTCCAGCTGGGGGAGGCTTTTGGAGCTCTCTGGGGTTTTAATTTTCGGGAGCAAAGGCTCCTCTGAAGGGGGTCTGGAGCTTGTCCTGACGCTCTGCATGGGAGGGACCTGGGCTTCTGCTCTGCCCGAGGGCCCTCCCGTGCTCCCTGCCAGGGGTCTCTCACCCCTTTATTGCTCTGTGCAGCTCCAGGGCTGCTCATTCCCAGGAAAAGAGAGAGTGGAGCAGCAGCCACAGCCCGAGTGGCCACGATTCCCTGGAATTCTCTGACTGGGGTGTGTTTGAACGTGGCTGTTGGTCCTGGAGCCCACCAGGACAGAAGGAGTATTTATTTTTTAATTTCATGGGTCAGTACTCCTGGAGAAGGTAAAGCCAGGGAGAGGGGATGTGCCCAGGGACAGGGGGATGGCCTGGGGAGCAGGTGGGGCACAAACACTGGTTCTGCTGCACTGGGATGGGCCCAAATCCCTGCTCATGGCACAGAGCCTCCGTGCTTGGGGGACTTGCTGGGTGATTGCTGACAGCTCAGTAAATCCCACGGGAGGAGAAGGGTCTGCCTGGCTCTGTGCTGTGGGACCACAGCTGTCCGGAGGGAAGGCTGACAGGGAGGCTGGGACAGAGATTTCCTCTCTCCCTGGAATCTCTCATGTTCAGAGCTGGTGCAGCAGCTCACCCGGCAGGTAACCCGTCCCCAGAGAGATCCCTGAGCTCCCTCTGGGTTTAAAGTCATGTTAGGGAATGCTTAGTCAATAGGTACTGCCCTGATCCTTAAAATCCTCTCCTGGGCAGCTGCACGGTGAGGAGGTGGCTGGGACGATGCTGTCCCCTGTAGGAGGTGGCAGCAGTGCCCTGTGCCCTGCTCTTGTCCTGGGCCAGGTGCCAGAGGGTCACCTCTGAGCTCTGCCTTCCCAAAGTCCTCCATGGGAGATGTGGGGAGCAGAGAGGGCAGAGGGGAGGGGGAAGGAGAGACCAGCCGTGGGCTCTGTTGGTGTGCTCAGCCAGGTTCGGTTCTCCAGCATCACCTCGGAGCAGGAAGGAGGGAGCTGGGCTGGTGTGGGGGCTCCCTTCCTCTCCCCACCGCATCTGCTGAGACCAGGACAGCAGCAGCTGGGGGAGCTTCCACTGTGAAAAATTCATTTCCACCTGAGCCCCTATTGGTGTGTGGATATTCTCAGTTCAGTCGAAGAAAGAACAGAGATAATCCACACTGGTGTCTGCAGGGGCTGGACCTGTGGTGCAGGACAGAGCTGGGAGCTCGGGGGCTGCTGTGGCAGCAGCTCTGCCCCGTGAGGCTGTGCCTTGCTGGGACTCAGCTGACCCAGGTCTCTGCTGCCTGTCCTGAACCTGCTCTCTGTCCTGTCCCTGCCCTCCCTGTCCTGTCCCTGCTCTCCGGGGCAGCCTGTCCTGCCCGAGGGATTGGCAGTCCCACCTCGGTGGGTGAGGTGCCCAGAGCCCTCTCCGTGCCCTGGGTGCGGGTGTGTGCCCTGGCCGGGGCCATCAGGAGTTTTGTGCCGTCCTCTGCAGCGTGAGGCCACGTGTGGGGCTGACCATGGGGCTGATGGACCCCTCGGCCCTGCTCTGGAGCCACCTCCACCATGGAGAGCCAGCTGTGCTTACTTGCAGGTGTGGACGTCGTAGACCCGCGTGCACTCCTGGCAGCTGACGTAGCAGCACCAGTGGAAGATGCAGTGACACTTCTCCTTGCGCTTCTCAGTCCGGGTGTTGTGGCCCCGCCCGCAGCACAGCAGGTCGCAGCCGTCGATGCCGTGGGAGGTGACGTTGCACGTTCTGTCCCTCGTCCCAAAGGAGCCCGTCTCCGGGTTGGGCTCACAGAAATTGGGCGAGTTCTCGTAGTAGACCAGGTCCCGCTCCGTCGGCGGCTTGAAAAGCGCGTACTTGGCCCTGAGAGTTTCTACCCAGCCCCGCGACTCCCGGTGCTTTTCCACCACCATCTCCGAGGCGCTGTCGTATTTATCCTTCAGGTAGTCCCCGATGGCCCGGAAATCGGGCTGGGCCCACCAGCAGGTCTTGACCTCGCAGCTCCCCGAGAGCCCGTGGCACTTGCACTTGAGGTGCATGTGATCCAGGATGGTCTGTCCAGGGGAAACAGAGTCAGCAGCAGTGGGTGGAACACGGGGTTTGCTTTCCATCACCCACCTCTGCCACCTGGGTTTAAATGTCTGATCTAAGCTCGGTCTGGGCTTGAGTTTTGGGGGCGGTTTTGGGCACCACAACATAAAAAAGGCATTAAGCAACTAGAGAGCATCCAAAGGAGGCCACAAGGATGGGGAAGGGTCTGGAAGGGCCTTAGGAGGGCACTTGGTTTGTTCAGCTGGAGGAGAGGAGACTGAGGTTGGACCTCACTGAGGTCCTCAGCATCCTCAAGAGGAGCAATGGATGGTAACAATCTCTTCACTCTCGTGACCAGTGACAGGACCCAAGGCAATGGCTGGAGCTGGGCCAGGGGAGGGTTTGGTTGGGTATCAGGGAAAGGTTCTTCCCCCAGAGGGTGCTGGGCACTGCCCAGGCTCCCCAGGGAATGGTCCCNGCTCAGTAAATCCCACGGGAGGAGAAGGGTCTGCCTGGCTCTGTGCTGTGGGACCACAGCTGTCCGGAGGGAAGGCTGACAGGGAGGCTGGGACAGAGATTTCCTCTCTCCCTGGAATCTCTCATGTTCAGAGCTGGTGCAGCAGCTCACCCGGCAGGTAACCCGTCCCCAGAGAGATCCCTGAGCTCCCTCTGGGTTTAAAGTCATGTTAGGGAATGCTTAGTCAATAGGTACTGCCCTGATCCTTAAAATCCTCTCCTGGGCAGCTGCACGGTGAGGAGGTGGCTGGGACGATGCTGTCCCCTGTAGGAGGTGGCAGCAGTGCCCTGTGCCCTGCTCTTGTCCTGGGCCAGGTGCCAGAGGGTCACCTCTGAGCTCTGCCTTCCCAAAGTCCTCCATGGGAGATGTGGGGAGCAGAGAGGGCAGAGGGGAGGGGGAAGGAGAGACCAGCCGTGGGCTCTGTTGGTGTGCTCAGCCAGGTTCGGCTCTCCAGCATCACCTCGGAGCAGGAAGGAGGGAGCTGGGCTGGTGTGGAGGCTCCTTTCCTCTCCCCACCGCATCTGCTGAGACCAGGACAGGAGCAGTTGGGGGAGCTTCCACTGTGAAAAATTCATTTCCACCTGAGCCCCTATTGGTGTGTGGATATTCTCAGTTCAGTCGAAGAAAGAACAGAGATAATCCACACTGGTGTCTGCAGGGGCTGGACCTGTGGTGCAGGACAGAGCTGGGAGCTCGGGGGCTGCTGTGGCAGCAGCTCTGCCCCGTGAGGCTGTGCCTCGCTGGGACTCAGCTGACCCAGGTCTCTGCTGCCTGTCCTGAACCTGCTCTCTGTCCTGTCCCTGCCCTCCCTGTCCTGTCCCTGCTCTCCGGGGCAGCCTGTCCTGCCCGAGGGATTGGCAGTCCCACCTCGGTGGGTGTGGTGCCCAGAGCCCTCTCCGTGCCCTGGGTGCGGGTGTGTGCCCTGGCCGGGGCCATCAGGAGTTTTGTGCCGTCCTCTGCAGCGTGAGGCCACGTGTGGGGCTGACCATGGGGCTGATGGACCCCTCGGCCCTGCTCTGGAGCCACCTCCACCATGGAGAGCCAGCTGTGCTTACTTGCAGGTGTGGACGTCGTAGACCCGCGTGCACTCCTGGCAGCTGACGTAGCAGCACCAGTGGAAGATGCAGTGACACTTCTCCTTGCGCTTCTCAGTCCGGGTGTTGTGGCCCCGCCCGCAGCACAGCAGGTCGCAGCCGTCGATGCCGTGGGAGGTGACGTTGCACGTTCTGTCCCTCGTCCCAAAGGAGCCCGTCTCCGGGTTGGGCTCACAGAAATTGGGCGAGTTCTCGTAGTAGACCAGGTCCCGCTCCGTCGGCGGCTTGAAAAGCGCGTACTTGGCCCTGAGAGTTTCTACCCAGCCCCGCGACTCCCGGTGCTTTTCCACCACCATCTCCGAGGCGCTGTCGTATTTATCCTTCAGGTAGTCCCCGATGGCCCGGAAATCGGGCTGGGCCCACCAGCAGGTCTTGACCTCGCAGCTCCCCGAGAGCCCGTGGCACTTGCACTTGAGGTGCATGTGATCCAGGATGGTCTGTCCAGGGGAAACAGAGTCAGCAGCAGTGGGTGGAACACGGGGTTTGCTTTCCATCACCCACCTCTGCCACCTGGGTTTAAATGTCTGATCTAAGCTCGGTCTGGGCTTGAGTTTTGGGGGCGGTTTTGGGCACCACAACATAAAAAAGGCATTAAGCAACTAGAGAGCATCCAAAGGAGGCCACAAGGATGGGGAAGGGTCTGGAAGGGCCTTAGGAGGGCACTTGGTTTGTTCAGCTGGAGGAGAGGAGACTGAGGTTGGACCTCACTGAGGTCCTCAGCATCCTCAAGAGGAGCAATGGATGGTAACAATCTCTTCACTCTCGTGACCAGTGACAGGACCCAAGGCAATGGCTGGAGCTGGGCCAGGGGAGGGTTTGGTTGGGTATCAGGGAAAGGTTCTTCCCCCAGAGGGTGCTGGGCACTGCCCAGGCTCCCCAGGGAATGGTCCC